>JAOWAW010128438.1:0-11754 GCA_028565695.1 Nicola tetela
AGGAGATTTATCACAAGGCTGAGGGCGGAAAAGCTACCCCGCTTCTGTCCGTGACAGATTTTCCGGGGGGGGGGGGGGAGTAGGAAGTTCTAGGAACTATCATGTGCCAATTCTTTCAGGGGGAAGGTCTCACATATGCTAGTTTTTTCGGGGGAAAATTTTATCGCGGGGCAAATCCATCACGCAACACCCGCACTTACTTCTACTTACACCGGAAAGTTCCAGCTCAAAGTAAGATGTAACTTTCTGTATACGTACATGTATTTCAACTGCAAACGGTTTGATTCAAACGACATGCGACGGTATGGCCGGCGAGTAAGTGCGGGGGCTGGTCGAGCTGTAGAGTCTACTCAGAACGAATTCTTTTTACCGGTGAAAGTTGGATCGCCTTTGTCGCGTGCTAAAAGCACATTGTACAACTCGTTATGCTAATTTTTAACGCTGACTGATGCCGATTCATGCCGCGCTGAATTAAACGATCGAGTCCATCCGACATCGTCAGTACCGTAAGTTGTCCGTTCAACATTCTCGGAATACACTATTCTGTGCTAGCTGTATTGGTCAATCTCCGCTGCATGGTGCATCTCAAACAACCCGCTAGTGACGTCACGTCTTTCAGTGAAAGCCTCCAGGGTGGTCGGCGATGTATTCTTCTCTTGCACGCGAATCGCACAGAAGAAAAGATCAAATCTTACGTGAGCAGATCGTGATGTGTCCGATGTTCCTAATCGACTTGTCATGGCATGTATCTTCATGCGCGCTCAGTATGTCTTCGCTGTATATTTGGGAAATGGGTAAGCAGTGTTACATTGTTTGGAATTGTTGTCCTAAGAGATACACGAATGATTGGGTTTGCCGGTACAAACTTGGAACTGACGTAGCCCGCGCTCAAGCCTTACTTCAACTTCTACACGCATACGAATGCGCACTATAGTAAGCTTACTTATGTCGACAGAATTCGCAGATGAAACGACTGGAATGATTCCTTAGTAGTCTCAAAGGTACAGCAGCCGGACTGGACAAGATCGTAGTTGAGCTGCAAAGACGACGCATTGCGAAGTCTCATTGTAAATGGTATTGTCCATCTGATTGTTTACCTCATTCAAGTCATCGTAGCTCTGATCATACGCGTGGCGGCTTAAGGACTACCATACAGCGCAAGCTCAAGGAGGGCTACAAGAAATTTCAGATCAACTTTTCATTTACGGACAAAACGTGACTGTTGACAACCGAGGAATCAAGAAGACAATAAAATATGCGGAAGCTAGCATAATTTTAACATCTACTCGACAAATGTCGGAACAAGAATCATTAAGTGAGCGGTAGCGCTCTTTCATTATAAGCGCTGGCCGGAAAATTACTGTCCCTTGCATACTCGCCAGATCGCGATCGGCTGGCCCCATGTTCAACTTGGCTTTCGTCTCCGACTGCTGGCGAAAGTGTCTATTTGCTTCAGCCAGAATACGTTGCAGTTGCGCTTGGAGTCTGGACCATAATAGTAATGATGATGATGAAACCGAAGTCTCTTCTTCGGGCTGTACAGTGTACCAAAAATTTTAAAGGCAAAAAGGGCCCCTGCGGAGCTGAGTGGTGGTCTCAGTGCTAATGGCCCCGACGATGCTAGATGAGCTGTGGAACGAATGAAATTCAAGGGACCAATTGGTTCCTGGTAACAGGTAACAGGCATGGCGACTTACGGGCCACTTAGTTCACACAGAATTCACAAGCGGGTCAACCATCCCATTTCTGACTGGCGCCATTAATAATGATATTCGACTAATTGAAGTGCTCCTCTAATGTTCGTCTTCAACCAGCCAGAAGAATCGCATTTACACTTTCGCCAGACAAGTAGAATGAGATCATCGCTGTGAGGGACCCAGTCGCAATCATTCTGTGAGCTGTTCGCCTCGGACAATAAACTTTACAAATGCGTCTGTGCGTATAGTAAGCTTAGAGGTAATTCATCCAGTCTTCGTACTATGCTGATGTTTGGGAGCGGCAGGCATGGCTCAGTACAATACAAGCTGCGTTCTTTTCCGGTTGCTATTGTGCCTTTGGTCCTCCTTTCAGGCCTTTTGGTGTTTTCAGATAATGAACTAGACTGACTGGATTGATCAGTAGAATAACAGACAGTTTTTACTACTGTTAGTAGTGATTGAAATTGTGGCTTGGTCCACACTGCGGATCGAGATCGAGAACTTACAACTTTTTCCTTTATGTGTCGGTCGCTGAAACTAGGAGGTGCAAAACGTCCGCCCTAAATTGACGACATGCTTATATTGTACATGTACAGCCAGTCATTGAGCGCCGACAACACTTCGCTTCTAGACCCGTATAACTTAAAGCATGTCTTTGAGCTTATTAGGCACCGATCGGACATGTACATCGGCTACAAAGTGTCGCTAACCTTCTATCTCTAAGCTCGGCGAGCGTGTGGTTGGGAGAATGCGTTGCAAGTTGCAACCATGGTCTGGTATGCAACAAGGCAGCTGAAAAGTAACAATCATTCTCGCAAGCTCTTAACGCACAGTATATTCATGAAAATGGGCTAACGCCTTGAATAGTACTCATTATTGTGAGTTTATCTCATCCATATTTTTTATTCTTGTACCGAATGGTCTCCATTTCCTCTTTTGCTCCTCATTTGAACGGTTTATTTTTGTCTGCCCAGCATATCAAGTTGTAACGGGTCTTGCCCCGGAAAGGCCAAGGGAGGAATAGCCGGAAGGTTAGCATGCGCTTCTGCTTAAAAGAATAATTGATTATGAACCATGACAGTCCAGCACTCAAAGATCGAAGGGGAGCATTGCGTAGTTGGAATGCTTGATTGTGGAGCAACATTTCACGTGTTCTGTGGCGAAAGCAGCAGGAAGCACAAGCTGTGTTGCTACCCCAAGTTACTCCCCTAGGCAGAGATCACCATGCACAGGATTTTGAACGTACAGAATATAATGCAGTGTCTGTAGTCTGCCTTCAATCACCCAAGGCCTCGGCACCGTACGCTTTCCTGAGTGCTCCTTGTGACGCCGGGTAGTATCCACCCTCCCAGATAAGTGGACGTCAAGAGGAGGCAGTCGATCAGACTTCAGGTGCGATGTGATACTCATCATGCTTGCGACATATGTTTTAATTAACAACGCCGCAAAGTGCACGTTCCAGCGTTGGAAGGTAACCGGCAGGGACTTGCGGACCGGACAGTTTCGGATAAAAGCCAGCACACCGATCCTACAGCACGCAGTCACCCTCTTCACTTCGTCTTGAAAAGATCACTTCATACCAAGCCACCGCTTCATCCAGATCTGAGCCTCGACGAAAAGGCTTGAACAGTTTACTCCATTTGTTCCTAGGTTTGGACCTAGTCGAAGATGAGCGTCTTAGGTCCTTGTGGTCTACAGCTGTTGCTTACTGCTCTACTGGTCGTGCTTGTGTATGGCCAAGAACTCGACTTTGACGTAGAGGGTAAATGCGTCGGTCAAAACTTCGTCCCGACCAAAAAGCCCATTTCAGTATTTCTCCAGTAAGTTTGTCTGTTGGAGTGTGATTAGAAAAAGATCTAGTGCATTATCGACACGTACAGCAAATGCAACCTTGGCTTATAGCGATTATTGTTCGTAACCGCACTGCAACTCACTATAAGAGTGTGTACGCTTTCAGGACACCGGAAAATTTTGCAACATTATGTTTGTTTGCCGACGCTGCTTGTTGGTCCTATCATGGCTTCGTTTGTGTGACATCACAGGAATCACGAAGGCTTTGGAAACAATCCCTTTAGACCATTGTTGGGAACTCGCGGTCGTATCCTGACGCGTCGTAACGTCGGCTCAGCTTACGCTGACGGCGTGTCCTTGCCGTCGGGAGGATGCACGCTGACTCAACGAACAGGCGGGACGTGTCCCAACCCTGGTGAGCATATTTTGGCAAATGGCACCGCCCTTGGATCTGTCCGTCCTCTTGCAAGGCGAATTAGCAACATTGTTATTAAACAGGTAAGCTGAACGTAAACTACAGCTGCAGTCACTGTACGTACACTACTAATTTCTCTATATTCCAACGAAACTGTACCCGCAGATGCTATGTTGCAGTGGTGTTTGCAGTTTATTGTTAACACTAGTCAGCAATGAGAAACATTATTTAAATTTTTATTGCCCGCCAATACATGACCGCCGCGCCGCAGCTAAGCTGTGCTATTGTGCTAATCCACGGGATCGAATTGCGGCACCGGCATGGAAACGCATTCAGAGAATTCCGCACCGGCAATCAACTGTTACGTAATTCTCCAAACGTGTTTATTATTGACGTAAAGTTAAACGTCTTCGTTTTTGTTATGTCACAGAATGGAGTGATCGGCAGCGAACGGGGCATCTCTGACATTGCAGTTCATTGGGGCCAGGTAAGCCGTAGACTCGACGATTCAGCACATTCACTGATACAGGCAATGGCCCTTGCATCCACAAGAAGCTCACCAAAGAAACGCACGGGAAATGTGAACACTCTGTAGCGAATTGCGTAAACCGTTGATGCTAAGTGACGAATTACGTGAACTAATTACGCGAAGTGAAGTTGATAATTGATGAGAGCAACACACCTGCGGTACGCGGCGTGATGCTACTGTGTTGCACTTTAACACGGTAGTCGAAGAGAGGTCTTTTAGCTTCCTCCTTTGTGACTTCTGCTCATTCACAGATGTTGGCGCACGACACAGAGCTCACACCGCCGAACCCGGATCAGGAGGCCATGCAAATGCAGATCCCGTCGGTGAGTGGTTATTAATTGCTTTGGATTATTTTTTGTTGACCAATGTTGTTACTAGGCTTTCTGCACTGTTCCTCGTCATTTCAAAGTGGCGCGCATTAGTTTTCAGACCATTCCATTTCTCCAGCATGGGAGACAAATCCCGAAATCACGGGCACATCGATATTAGCGATGCGAGACATCTCAGGGCGCTGGTGCCTATGCCCTCGGGCCATTCCAAATGGACACTGTAATTACGTACAGGAGGCGCGAATTCGAGATGTATTGTTTCAAGCGGTGTTACCCTGTTTACGCTGTTGAGCCTACGCAGTGCCAGTAATAAAGGGAAAATCCACGTGCAGTAATAACTAAGTATTACTAACCCTACCCCATTACCCCCCACCCCCCTCCCTAATTACATAACCCAATACCCCAGCCCTAACCCTAATCGTGCTGATACTAACCACGGTCAGCGGAGTATGATGGTTGGTAGATTTGCTATCGTGGTAGGTTACATACCCCGCTGATTGTGACGAAGTCTATTTTGTGCCTACTGTATCGTGTCTACACTTTATTTGCCTCTACCGTATTGGGCCCAGCTTATTGGGCCTACACTCGAGCTGCATGTGTACGCCGGCCCACGCCCTTAAGCCTCGATGCAGTGTCGCGCTCCATGTCAGTATGCGCTGGCCCCAATGTTGCGCTACCTCTTTTTCTTTGAGGTAGCGCAACATTGGGGCCACGCGAAGCACGCGCAAGTGGCCTATGCCTTCTTCAGGCTCTTCCGTCGCCTGAGAGTCGTTGTCTCGCTTGGTCCCTCCCCTCACAGGGTAACTCGCTGTGCCTGATCGAACTAACACCGGTGTGCCATTGCAACGGCATGGCACTGCAGTAGCTCGAAGAACCACACAGTTTGATCTTATCGCCGGGCCGGCCACCGTGCCACGCTTTGCTCTGAACTTCGGTGGCCAAACTATAATAGTTTTACACGATGCTCTTGCTGGACCATAGTATCCGGGGTAATGTTCTTTCTCAACACCGGCACACAATTTTTTTTTTTAATCACTCGCCGGTTAGGTCGAGCGGTGCCGTGGAAGTCCTCCCAGAGCAGCCCTCACCATTACGGTGACAATTCATTATAGGCGCAGGGATTTGTATGGACAACCACGACCCATCCCACCAAGCAGCCGGGCTCACCCTGCAGCAATGCCAAGTTTGGCGGTAGGGGAATAACCTGCTGCATAACTGCTTAGAGTGTTCAGGGTGATTTCTTTTTTTTTTTTTGATTTGAGAAGGAGGAAACCGGAGAGCCCGGAGGAAATCCTCGGACGCAGGCAAGGAAGAAACCGCAAACCTTTCTGACATGTGTGACCCTTGGCGGATTTGAACCCGGTACCCACAGAGGTCAGAGTCAGACGCTTTAAAGCATCTGCCAACCCGACATCCCAAAGGTTTATAGTTTTGCAACGTTTCGGTAAGGTTGCCCTTCATCAGGCTAGAATAAACAAGATGGAGACTGTCTGCTCTGCTTATATGAGCTGTGAGAAAGCGTAAAGAATAAACAAGATGGAGACTGTCTGCTCTGCTTATATGAGCTGTGAGAAAGCGTAAAGGATGCTAGAATGTAGGTGCGATCTATGTCTAGTGTGTCTTGGTGAGTGCGATGATCTATGTGGTCTATGTGGTGAGAAAGCATAAAGAATGTTACAAGAGTGCTAGAATGTAGGTGCGATCTATGTCTAGCAGGAGCCACCCCAAAGTACCCGGCAAGGAGAGGAGACTCATGCCACGAAGAGCGAAAGAAGCACTATGGTTACACACCAGTAGAAGCACCATGAACAGAGACAAAGGCCTGGAACTTAACACCCTTTGGCTAAGCCTACTTTCCAACTGTGGCACCACCACATAGATCACAATAGATCAGAACACAAACCAAGACACACTAGACATAGATCGCACCTACATTCTAGCATTATTGTAACTAACAACATTCTTTACGCTTTCTCACAGCTTATATAAGCAGAGCAGACCGTCTCCATTTTGCTTATTCTGGCCTGATGAAGGTAAGGGCAACCTTACCAAAACATTGCAAAACTATAAACCTTGTGTGCTGGTGTTGAGAAAGAACATTATCCCGGATATAATGGTTTTATTTAATTAATTCGGCCTTTCAGTCTGCCGAACCTGAGCCTCGCTGGTACTCTATGAATCAGCTGTCCTTTACAGTATAATAGGCAAGACGTGTGTACTGAAAAAAGGTGAATCTTCATCCTGTTCATGACCAAGTTCAGATACCAACCTGATTTGGAGTAAAACTGAGAACAAGAGTGTGGTAACAGAAGTGGGTCTCTAGTTTGGTTAGGTGAATTTGATGCCTGTAGCAAACTTGCTTGCTCTTCTTGCATCTTCAGTTTATTATAATTTGTTGTGTTACCTCCTCACCGAATGGCACATGCATATTCCATCGGAGGTCTATTGCCTTTGAAGATTCGACAAAGGCTTTCTTGATTGAGATGCAAGTTAACAATCAAACAGAGAGTTCAGCATTCCGCCTTTCTCAGACATGACAGTAGAGCCATTATCAATATAGCCGACACATTATGTGAACTGCTGATTTATGACTTGGCCAAGATGGTGGTGATGGTTGACTTTAGGGATAACCAGTACCGCGTCTCTTCCGTTTTCAAGTGACACGACATACACTGGGCCAGCAATGTAAGATCCACCTGATGGACCGGGTACCGATTAGGAAATGCCCACTCTTCTCCACACTAAATTACATATCCCAAGACTTTTCCCGTTTTGATTCTGATATGGGATTTGCTGAAAGACAAGGAAAAGTTGGTGTTTGATTGGTACCCACACGGAGTACATTATTGTGTTATCCGCGAAGGTAGAAGCACCTCCGCTAAACTTAAACAGGTTTGTCAGGTTGATGTAAATTCAAAAAGCGTTGGCCCCAACATTGTTCCTTAAGGAATGCCAGATTTTAGTCCCTGCCATGAAGCTACAGAACGAAACATTAACAATTCAATGTGCACACAACATGGTTGATAGGCCCACGTGACAAAGGAGGAGGACCACTGTGGTTATGGACACAAGAGATAGACCAATACTGGAGAGTTTGAAAATTAGCGCAGCTAGCCCAGGCAAATCATGATGGTGCTCAATCATATCTGTCAGCCTGGCTGAGGTCCAGGAACTTGTGGTTTGAGCCTCGACCGAAGTCTAGGCCAGTACCACTTGGGTCATGGAGAAACGGGCCATGGCGGGGAACTTTTTGTTAAGGCTATCAGCAGTTGGCAAACTGACACTCACATGCAGGAATTTGTTAGTGAGTGAGTTTCAAGTTAAAAAAATACTGATTCTTCCATTGACAGCAAAAGACATTTATATGCTTGTCTTAGCGGACAAGTTGAGGGACTCCCGCTTAGGAGGCGAAAAGCATTCGGTGTGCATTTCTTTGTGATCCTTTGCGTTGTATTTCAAACTTCTTTCAGTGAGCTGAGTTGGATCCAGACTATCTTTTCACTATAGCAAGTAGAGTATTCTTGGTACAAGTGCCATGAAGGGGTTAGCTGATCTGGGTGGGCCTCGCAATCACGAACCAAGGGCATCTCAAAGAAATGGGCTGTTTCTTCCACTCCCTTGACTACCTGTGTTTACAGGTTTAACAATACTTCAAGTTTCCTTTGTGTAGGCTGGGTCGAGCAGATGGGAAGAGTTATATTTTGTTGACAGCTAGCAGCCAGTGCAGAACACAGGTCGTACACACGTGCACTATAATGCAGACAATTGTTTTAAGCGGTATGTAGTGAAATGGCAAAGAAGTTGTTCATGGACACCAAATCAACACAAGCGGGTGACGGTTGTGATTAACTGTAACATGCTAAGCATTTCTTCTTTTTGCACATACCAGAACGATCCTGTTTTCAGTAACGCGGCCATGGACTTTTTTCGCTCAGTTTTCGAGAGACGGTAAGCTGTTGGTAGATCTTGTATTTTTAAATTCAATTTTCATTCAGTTAGCTAGACTTGCATGTGCAGTAATGAACCATGTCCAGACACGTTTTTAGACCAGTCGTAGACAACACAAGACAGGCATGAAAAATGCACGGTCTTCAATACAAGCGGTTGTGAAAACAAGCATCTACAAGCTGTGGATCCGCACCAGGCATTGGTGTTAGCAAAATGGAGCTTGGTGACCTACACTGATAGTAATGGTAAAGACAACATAAAATATAGGACTTGGGAGATCCTGACTGGGTGGTCATTTACAATATAAAATATACCAGTATTCACTTGCCTTAATCAAGGAAACTAAGGGATTGGGGAGATTGAGCAGCTGGTTTAATGACTTCAAACTCTTTGATATTCATTTGTGCATTGTGCATCATCATCATCATCATCATCATCATCATCTTCTTCTTCTTCTTCTTCTTCTTCTTCTTATTATTATTATTATTATTATTATTATTATTATTATTATATTATTATTATTATTATTATATTGTTATTATTATTATTATTATTATTATTATTATTATTATTATTATTATTATTATTTTCTACTTCTTGAGCCAGGGCATCAGTTCATACGATCTGGAGCACTCATTTCTTGAGCTCTGCATGGGAAAAATTGATTATAACCATCTGATTGCATCATTCAGTAGACAGGCCAAGCGAGGTGCTCAAGGGGAATGAATTCAGTTTTTATTTTCCTCCTCTTCTTTCTACAGGTGTGGTGGTGAGAACTTTGGAAAACCACGCGAGCAGCTGAACTTAATCTCTGCCTTCATTGACGGCACGTTTGTATATGGAGCAACTCTTGAGCGTGCGCAGGCTCTCCGCGGAAAAAAAGGAAAGATGCTACTGACGAGTAATGAACTCCCACCAGTAAGCCATGCCACAAACTTGTTGCGATTGAGTCCACGCTTCAAAATACAGTGATTGAACTATGGTCATTGTCTTTTTTTCTCTCTCCCTTATAACTACAGCGTCTTAGGAATAGAGAATTTGATGTTGACAACCCAACAGGTGAGCCAAAGGAAAAGCTTTTCTTCTGTGGGGACGTGCGTTGCAACGAAGCCGTCGGATTGCTGTCTATGATTACTCTCTTTCTGCGCGAACACAACCGTCTAGCGGAGGAGTACTTGTCAGAATTTCCAAACGTAAGTGGACATTCCTGGATGAATGTATTCGTAAAACTATTAGTTTGTGTCAGCATTCTAAGCATTAAAGGGACACTGTACTGCGTGGTGCTAGTGTGTAAAACTGTGGGCTACTCTTCAAGATTGCACAATCACCTAGCATTGTAAAGTAGGTAGCATTCATAATAAATCATTATGATCGTGCTGGTCACACCAGCAGGATACTGTGCACCCCGTGGCAAGTAGTAGTCGCACATACACTGGATGCGCAGACCATATATGCAGATGGAAGCCATGGGAGGGTTCATTGAACAGTTGATATGATAAGTTCTTGGC
The DNA here is from genome assembly GCA_028565695.1 of Nicola tetela. NCBI lineage: Eukaryota > Metazoa > Porifera > Calcarea > Clathrinida > Clathrinidae > Nicola > Nicola tetela. The sequence continues at coordinate 10,218 of JAOWAW010128438.1, forward strand.
CATCTTCAAAGAGTTTATGAGCTTCTATCAATTGAGTGAGTTTTCAACAGCCACCGTGTTGTTGCCATGCCTGAAAGCAATTACGGCACCCGACAGCTTTGAGGGAGGTGACTGCAGCCTAATCCGGGACTTAGATCAGGTGCAGGCAAAGGAGAAGTTGGAACAACTGATAGCCACACCACTTTTCTTGGCATCCGAAGAGGAGAGCTCACCGACGTCGGTGGCCCTGTCAATGACCATAATCAGTGCCTAGGAAACTGTACACTGAAAAAGCTAACCAATGAGTCACATACATGGCACACTGGCAGAGCTGTACTAACAAGGAAAGGCTTGTTTGTTCTGCATCATCAAAGCAAAGCCAAGTGGAATCATAACTGAAGAACGGCTGCTTGTTTTTGAGCACATGAGGCCAATGCTGGTCCTCAGTCGTTCAATATGTCTACATGCAGCTATTCCATGACCCAGTGAGCATGACCTGCCTCCCTGCACGCTCAAATTTGAATTTGAAAACTCCCGAGTCAGTTCAGTATACATCAATCAGGGCCCACAGAAGAAAAGCCACTATCAGGAAATTATTTTTTGCAGAAAAAAAATACCAAAAGTGCTGCAGGGGATCGTTGCTAAGTAGATTATCACAATTAAGCTACACACAGAACTTTCTTCAGGACTCATATTTTGACAGCATGGGCTAATTCATTTTATTGGTTCTGTTTAAAAAGATGGCAACCAAAAGCGGTTAGACCCTTTAATATAAAATCTTATCAATATCCTGGAGCAGAGATATCACAGTGCTAATGAAAGAGTTGCTCTCTATGTGGCTAACTTTTTTCAGGCTCCGAGCAATGCGGTGTACGAATGGGCTCGTAAGATGGTTATAGCCACCATTCAGTCTATCACTTTTAATGAATACCTGCCGGCGCTGTTTGGCAGAAAGCTGCCGCGTTACCGTGGATACAACCCAAAAGTGCGACCTGAATTAGAGAACATCTTCAGCACTGCAGCAAGACGGTGAGTTTACGGCACCTAGCATGGGAATGAGGTACACATACACACGAAACTGTATTTAAAGTTGAAGTACATTCTGCTGTAAGTATTGTAAGAGTGTATTCCAAACTCATATTTTGAAGTAAAGGAGTGAATGATGCCAGGCAGTCTGGCCACCGGTCATCCTAAAGCTTTTTTTTTTTCTTTTTACTATGTGACTTAGCTTTGGCCACAGTCAAATCAACCCGACCATTGAGCGTATCAACTCAATAGGCAGAGTGATTCGCCGAATTAATCTGGACGAAACTCTTTATCGAGTGAACAACTTTGTTAGTTCCAGGGTGCAGGTTAATCAATATTTCCGAGGCTTTTTAAGCAAACGAGCTCAGCAAATGGACCCACACGTGAGTAAACTACACATCTCTCTTGAATCTAGAAGGTTAATTCAAATATTTTTTTGTCATCCACCCACGAAAGTCCCTAGAGTGTATGTAAATCATTGCTCACATGAGAATGTTTGTGGTTTTGGAACCCCAGTCATTGCCATCCCCCC
>JAOWAW010128449.1:0-11754 GCA_028565695.1 Nicola tetela
AAGAAGAAGAAGAAGAAGAAGAAGAAGAAGAAGAAGAAGAAGAAGAAGAAGAAGAAGAAGAAGAAGAAGAAGATGGGAAGAAGAAGAAGAAGAAGAAGAAGAAGAAGAAGAAGAAGAAGAAGAAGAAGAATGAAAGAAAACTAAGATTAGTTCATACATCCACTTATATCGTCAGTGTCTTGTTTATATAAGCCTTTAATTTAGGCCATCGTTTCGTGGTCTTCATCAGCTGTACTGAAAATCGTTGTGCTGACAAAGACCACATACATTGGTCGAAACGTTTTGGATATACAAAACATTGCTGATGTCAGTGAATGTGTGGGGTTGTTTTCAGTACGTATACATGGTTATCTGCAGGTGGCGTGAAAGTCTCGTTAAAACTGCTAAGATAGTACTGCAGAAACCAAATAACAATTTTCAAAGTGAGATGCAGCATTAGGTAAAATTGGACAATGTACCCGCTGCTTTGGATAGGGTTAAGAAAAAAACAGATGGTTGTGTTTGTGTCTCTTTCCTTATGTTTAGCCCTGGCATAACGAATGTCGTTCAAGAATTACAGTAAGAATGACTGGTGAGCTCATTGCAGTATGTAACATCGCCTTGCTTATCGTCGACCAAGAAAACTACTCGACCTTCCGGTCCGGGTTGAGATAAACCCTAACATAGACAGTAAGAAAGAAGCTTAGGTCAACAGGAGATGGGGTGCATCGGCCGAGATAGGCGAGGTTGCAAAATATGCCCAGCTCTACTGCAGACGGCGAAAATCAAAAGTCACAGCACTGGTCAAATCCACAAAACCAATGTATCCGCACCATACAAATCCTCGGGCGTTATTCGCGTCATCTGGTGCCAGCGTTGTCGCAAACAGTACGTCGGCGAAACCGCACAAGCACAACACGAACGCCTAAACAACCACCGGTCGGACATACGAGTTAACAAAATCGCCGAAAAGCCTGTCACCGCCCATTTTTGTGCCGCAGACCACTCCATCACAGACCTATGATGGTTGTTGCCTAGACACCTCGAAACAACACTATTCTACGTAAGGTTGGGGAGACCCGCTGGATCCGACTACTATACAGCCAGAGTCGCCACACGGACTGAACCTCTGGACAGATCACCTTTAGATACTCACCGCGACATATCCTCCCCTGAACATGCATAAAACACACATCTAACGCCAGTCGGCCTCTCTCATAATATTTGTTGTATCACTTCTACTCTTGTAACCCTCTTCAGCCGTTATAACCTTTTACCGTTATTCCCCGCACTCTCGCTTTTGCTATACTCTTACTGGTTGACCGTATCTTATCACCTTCTAGTGTTATTGTCCCCTCTAATCCCATGCTCTTCTTTATAACCCCGCGTCCGTAGTAGCTATCCACAACGACGTGAAGAAGGGCCTTATAGGCTTGAAACTGTGCAATTGAGATCATGTTAAAAAAATCAGCGGGCGATCGCTCTGCTAGTGACTGGGCTGGTTGACTGAGTATCACTAATGTTTTTTTCTATCTTTCTCGTGGTGTTTTTCATTTGGTACGAAATTTCAAACTCCTCAGTAATTTACATGACTAGCACTATCTTCCTACATACCGTTCACAAGTTCAGATTACACTGTGCTGTACTGTGATGCAGTGATGCAGTGTGTGGCGTTGCGCATGCGTGCAGAATGCCTTACATGCAGTTTCAAGGCCAAGTTGTTGCTGATGATATTCAATAAAACTAATGACGAGAGCGATAACAAAATGTCAAGACTTTTGCTGTTCAAGTAATCATGCATGGTTGAGTCTTCTGTTCAAGTTCTACAACAGACCTTAAGCAATCACACATGTTTAACCACAGCTGCTGCCAGTGGTTTAAAATTTCATGATCAGTACGTTAAGTGCTTGGCAAATCCAGTGTTAAGTTACTAGCCAGCGATCCAAAATTGGCTGCGATTCCTTCTCATACATGCACGATGTCATAAAACCTCTTGCTATAATAGGTCTTGTGCAGCTCACACATAAACTGCACTTGCAAAAAGTAATTTGCCAATATTGAATAAGGACATTACCAAATCATGTTCTTACTCTCTTTTTTAATTCGCCAACATAGACTGCTCACAAATGTCTAGATTAATAAACACATTACTTTACCGACACACTGTGCCATGTGTATCGTTTGTCTAAGCCATCCCAATGTGAAGGAGAAAGATAACAACAATAACACCGCAAAATTCCCCCAAAATTTTGTAATACTAAACATTGAGAGCCCAATTCATTGTCTCGGCAGGATTTAGTTATTTCTTCAATAGGTGTACGAGAGCACAACATAGACATAACAAAGAGTGAGGGGATTTTTCCATCCGTCCTTAAACTTTAGGCATCATTAAAAGAAATTCAACCTATGGCAGGAGCAACCTAAATCTTCGTTCTCAACCCAATATCAGCCGGTGTGCCATGATGATTTTTCCTATGCCAGACTTTCCCCCGGAAAAACTAGGATAATTATGCCAGTTTTTTCCCCGGAAAGATTGCCATGGCGTTAGATTTTCTCCCAGTAGCTGTGAGGATCTTTCCCCGCGAAAAAACTAGCATATGCCAGTTTTTCCGTTGGGAAGTATCTCATGTAATAGACTTTCCATCAATTGCCGTGAGAGTCTTCCCCGCAGAAAACTAAAGTGACACATGTAAGCCCTCTGCTTGCCTTTTGTGGAATTCAGTGCCACCTTCAGTTAATGTTGTCTCTGCTAAGTCTGCTTCAACTTTTACACAAACCCTTGGCAATTTCTTCTCTGATGATATGTACACGTTCGGTCTTCCTCAATAGCATTCAATGTATTTCTTTCATGTTTTCCCTTTCGCGTTTTCTCCTACTTTCTTCGTCTTTCAAGAAGAGCTCTTTGATTGATGTTACGTCCAAAAAAAACAGTTGTCCGTTAGCAGTAATTGCTAACCATAAACTACGATGAAAATGAGTTGGGCAAGCAAGTTAACCGTATATCTTCCTCGCAAGAAAGTGAAGTAAACAACGCATTCTGTCCTCTGTTTTTCAACTCATCAGTGAGATTGTTTAAATGAACTTTATTCAACCGGAGATGAGCAACACAACTCGAGAGGCGCTGTATTCATCCCAATATTCTCTACTAACTATCAGGTGGTCTGTGTGTTCCTGGCTGAGGTAGAACCATTTCCTCAAGCCACAGTAACCTAGCTGGCTGATGAGGCATTTTCACAGGGAGGGGGAAAATCTGGCATGATAGATATCCGGGGGAGGGGGGAGATTTATCACAAGGCTGAAGGCGGAAAAACAACTACGCTTCGGTCCGTGACAGATTTTCCGGGGGAAAAACTATCATGTGAAAATTCTTCCGGGGGGGGGGGGAAGATCTCGCATGTGCTTATTTCTATGACGATGGAAAATCCGTCACGCGACACTGGCCTCCCATCACTTGCATGGCTCCGCCATGACCATTGCCTGTGGAAAGTACAGAATTCGAACATGCAGGGTTTACCCCAGTTGGATGACATAATTCCTGCTATAGCTGATGTGATATCAGCTCAACTCTGAGATCTATAGTGACTCTGTTGAGTCCCATCCTCTTCTAGTAGTTTACGCCTCTCTTCCTCCTTTGCAGTACTAATCCAACATTGAATGCTCTACCTTCTTCTGTAGCCCTCTGCCAGAGTGTCTCTTCATTCTGGCCTTCTCTGTAAGACTTCTTCGTTAATGATGAGTACTCCTTTGGCTTATAAACTTTCTTCCTTTTCTCTTTCACTCACTCCATGTAGAGGAGACGCCATCGATCAGCAGCCCTCGTTTGCTACTGGAAAATCCTCTTAAAACAAATTGGACTAATAAATAAATAAAACAAAATAAGAAGAGAAAGAAGCAATATATGACTTGAAGGTACCTATACTCTTTCACGACGTGAGCTATATCTTGGCTTTTCGCTGCGCCACTTAAGGTGGTTCCACCCGGTTGTGACGTCACAACGACAAAGCCTTCACATGAATTTAGATGTCTTGTCGGTTCTGCCCTAGTTACGTCACAACTGGGTCAAGCCTGGCGCAATTTCAGGGTCAAGCCCTGCTCCGCACTTGGGCAAGTGTATAGTGCACCCAATGTACATAGTGTCAGTGAATGGATCAGTCGCGCCTAAATAGAAGAGTACTGAACATGTTCGTAATAGCGGTAAGTGACTGAGAAGAGCATTTTTGCCGGATAGAACACTCTGATAGCGGATGCTCCTGCCTTTGATGAGGACGGCCAGTACACTTCTTCGCTTCACAGTAGTTCAATCGGGGCAGTAGTAACGTTATATAACGTAGAGTTTCAAGGGTTGCTAATGTTGGAGTAGATACTAGTAACGCGCATGCGCAAGTCAATTGGCCGCTCTGCAAATGCACACCGCTAATTTTACAAACGCTTCCTTTTCTCACCACCGTTTTATCGGTACCAAGATGTATATAACACTGCCAGATGGAAATGAGGCACGGAGCAGGCATACTGTTACCCGATGACCAACACCAAATTGCTGCCTAAATCCATAAATTAGAGAAAAAAAAAACTATTCAGAAAGAAGATAGTTGACGAAGCGGATTTACATTAGGCTCATCTGAAACTTGGTTTAAATTCACGTAACTTCTGAGGAAATGCCCAAGTAGTTACTTAGGCGATGCATTCATATGCATTAATGATAATTTTCAAAACTTTTTTTAATATACTAGCATAAAGTAGTCACCAAACCCAGTCCATCAGTAGCAGCAAACATGTCGGTGAATTCCAGTGAGTGGGTCTCATGACTCAGAGCAAGTACACACTTATGGTCAAATACTGGAACAGCCCATACATAAAGCCTATGATGCCAAAACGTGAAAGAAAAATTACCCACCGAACATTGTAAAGTTCACACTAAGGAGGCAAGGAAAAAGGGTCATAAGATGATAAAAAAAATGACGCAAGAAAATGTTCGGTGTTAGGACTACATTAGACTGATTGACAGAGCTGGATTGTGAATAAGAACAAGTCTATAGTATAGCACTAGTCATCTCCAAATTTACAACACAACTAGGATTTCCAAAGAAACATTTAATTTTACTTCTGCATTTTTTGGAAGGATATGCTTACGTATAAATGCAATCCAAGCCAAGCCTCCTGCTGATCACAATGCACAAGAAACTTTATCTCAATTTTTAATCAATTAATTATAATTAGACTTCAATTGGCAAAGAACCTTAGCATTTCAATCTGCTGATCATGCGCATATACATTCACGGGCTGCTGCAGACCATTTTCCTTATTGCTAAAGCTGAAGCTGCTGTTGCCAATGCCTGCAGGCTTCTACAACTTGTGAGCAGTGGTTGAAGTGACGGGCTTGGAATGCTTTAATGAGCTCCAGCAGATCTGCTGTTAGTTGGTGCTGCCATTCCTCAAACAGGAGAGCCAGAGTGCCATTGCTGGCGGTTGTGTTTGCTTGGCATGTGACACTACGAATCTGAGGTGCAGAGAAACCCAAAACAGGAACCAACTCTTGCCAATCATCACCTGCGAGGACTGTGCCAATGATGTCAATTGCGATCCAGAAGAATGCTGTGAGGTTGAGCGATTATTCAGATGTACTCGATTCTTGTGAATGGGAAAAGCAGATCAGCAACAGCTGCTGTTGGAGCGGACAGCCTTTCTACTCTGCCTGTTGGTCTTGCTGGATGGCCCTGGACACACATCTGTCTTAACTCTGGGATGGAAAAGTGAACCATAGCCGCTTTCTCACGCTCAGCAGTGGAAAGTGACTCAATGTCTTGTTGGTTGAGAAACCATTGGTTGACTAGTGAGCCTTGACTAACTTCCTCAGTGACCTTGTAGACTTGCTGGAGGATGACTTGGTGAAGATCCAACGCAGATGCCATGTTGTATTTGTGCAATTGAAACTCAATGTAAGTGTCAAATCTGTCATCAGTGAGGATGATGGTACCCTCCACAATCCTCCAGGTATCTTGAAGATCTTTGGTGAGCTTGATTTCACCCGGCCCCATGGGAATTGCATGGTGATAGTTCAGCATCCACATGTTGTGCATGCGTACTTGAAGACGAGGACAGAAGCTTGGAGAGAAGTCCACCAGATGACAGAGCTGTAAACACAAACCAAAGGCTACCAAGTCTGAGATCTCATTTTCAAGTGGACACAAGCAATTTTGTGGAGCATTGGCAGCCATGAATGACGGAAATAAAAGGTTCTCATGCTCACCTAAAAAGCGAATGCAGATCTCAAGCTTTTGCAAAAGCTCAAGAATAAGGTCCTCACCAATGTCTTGAAACGTTTCCTTAAAGTGTTGGGCTGTGGTTTTTCCGTTGCCATCCATGTGCACGTTAAGATGAAACCTTGTGCCAGCCATTGCAATGAGACAGAAGATTTGACCGATCCATTTCATCTAGAGGACAATGTAAACCACGGTGCCGACTTTGAAGGTGACAAGCTTCGGAAGAAAACCACATGCCCCAAAAGGAGGCAATGGAATAACACATAAGACAACAGTTATACCCCAATGTCAACGCTTAGCAACAAAACATCTCACCTTAAGGAAGTGAATGTAATATTTCAATAATGGTTCAACCAGGTGTGACATATGTCCAGTATACATGCAGGAATGATCCAGGATTTGATTACTTCTTCACTTTGTTCAGGTTTCCCCACTGCCTTTTTCAGTACTTCTTCTTGCTTTTGTGGAAGACTAAACATAGATTGCTGTTCACAGACCTGCTGAGCGACAAGACAAAGGCAGTTTGGACACTCCATGGCCAAAATCTGTCTAAGATAGTGAAACTTGGCTGACATCCCCCAAATCAACTAAGGAAATATTGTTACCTGGTTTTCAAGCTCCTTTTCGGCGAGGCCATCCCTCGTCTCTTCGTGGAGGAGTTGCCATGTATGTAAGAGATGGCCTGTAAGCCTCTCCAATTGACATTCCTATTCACCTTCATATTTCTATTGAGTGTCCATGCAGAAAGGTTTCCCTTCCAAAGCGATCAGTAATGAACGAGATCGTCATTTACCGCTCCCCTGGCTCAAATGCCAACGCTTATTTTACTCAGCTGGAGACGCTGACTGACCATCTGCGACAGAACTTTCCACACTGAGTTCTGTACATTGCTGGTGACTTCAACATAAAGGTCAGCGACTGGTTTAGCGGCCAATCCACTGACACAGCCGGAAATCTACTATTTTATCTAGCCCAGTCACAAAATCCTACCCAAGTCACCTCTAAACCTACCTATGGTCTGAGCTCTAGCTCCCCATCATCTCTGCTCGATATCATCTTTCTCAACAAGCTGTACTTGGAGGCATTATATCAGAAGGTTTGGGGTTGATCTTTTAATTGTGCTATCCTAATCAGCAAGCACATGGTTATGGGATCAATGTACACCAAACATAAACAGTTATAGAGAAGCTTGTTTCTGCCTGAGTGTTACTGCATATCAGGTTAATTTTGATGCTCTCAGATTTCACTAAATGCTGTTTTGGGGTCTTTTCAATATTGCAAAAGTCTCGGTACAACTTAGACATGGTACGTACAATGTATACTACATGTACTGTGGTTTGAATTGACAAACTCACCAATACAACGTGTGTACGGAAAGGGCGGGCTTTTTGTCCCTTAGATCTATGCTTATACCGTACCAAGGTGCCAGTGTAGCAAGAGCGGCTTTGTCACGTATGCTTATAATAGTAACCCTGTCTTCCATTCAGGCTCTTCTCCTATAACACTGGTGTAATGCATCCACAGCTGATTATAGTACTACTACTAGTATATCATGCTGAAAATTACATTTTCCAACGTTACCGAAATTTTCATTACATTACATTGTTGCATTCAACAAATTTAGATGTCAAGTAAAAGCTTAGGTACTTGAACAAGGGTATGAAATTAAAATTTCTGAAAATTTCATTATACCGAAATTTACCTGATATACAGTAGGCGCGTTCGATTAAACATGATTTCGATGACTCAGTAGCGTGATTTCGACTCCTATTGGCGCATTCGAATAATCATGATTTCAGGGTTGATTTCGTTGATTTGAAAACCGGCCAAGTTAACCAAATCCAGCCCGCGACCGGATTTGGATGATTTCTGTTTTGTTTTCGAAGGCGGTGAAGTCAGCTTGAAGTGGCGTGGCCTGGAACAACTACAAGTACATGTACACCGCAGCAAGCCCTTTTTCGAGTCGGACTAATAACTAGAAGATGACTTCGGAAAGCGGCTCTTCACCCTCTTCGGCCTTACCTTAATCTTCAAAGAAGGTGAGGGCTCAAGGCCATCTCTGGACGGAGGAGGAGACGAGGACCTTTCTTGCGTTACTGGAAGGCGACGATGATGAGCCAGGAATCTTTGCCCGAATCAAGTCTAAAAACTTGGAACGAGTTGGGGCCATGGCGGAGATTGCTGCTCTTTACAGAAGAAGAGCATATCTGTTTCCGGACAACAGGTTGACAATAAATGGAAAGTTTACTTGCGCGATATCGAGCAGTCGAAGACCACAACGGGCAATCTGGAAATAACGCGATGGCACGTGCTCCTTTCCACGAGGAGATAGTCGAAGTTATTGGAGAGCGGGCCTCTACCAGACCTGTTTGTTTTGCTGGCACAGGTGTGCCTGTTGGTTAGTCAGAAACCAGCTTGCCCAACAGCGGAGCGTCAACTCCGTCTTCGCGTTCATCGACGAGCTCGTCCAGTTCTGAAGTTGTTTTATCATGGCCTCCAAAGCCAATCGCAGCATCACTTCGGGGATCTCGGCGACATGGAAAGCGTCCTGCGATGGAAGATTCGGGTGATGGCGACCATTTTGGCTTGGTGCCACGAGAAAAAGAACATGAGGAGAAGCAACTTGTGCCTGAGGAGCCAAATACTCCGGTTAAAACCGCGGGTCAACCAAAAAAGAGAAAATCAACGTCGCATTGCAGCGAAGTTGTTGCTTGGGCTACCAAGTATCAGCAGCAACAAGAGATATTAGAGAAAGAAAGAATGAATATGGCTCAGGAACACCACGAAGAGAAGCTAGCGTTGCTCTCTCGTCTTGTTAATGCTCTGGAGAAGCGGGAGCAGCGATAATGCTTGAACTGTACGTTAGCTCTTCACGTAATACTTCGTCTGTCTGTCTATCTCTCCTCTCTCCCTCCGTCTTTCTTTCTCTTTCTCTCTCTCTCTCTCTCCCTCTCTCCTGAGACACACATATTGCCTTTTTCCAGTCTCCCATGTCCACTCTCATTGTGTGCAGTTTTGCTGTTTTTTTTGTTTTTTCTTTTTTACCTTGCTGGAGTTATACTTGCTTTTGAATATGCGTCTTTTTAAGTTTTGGCCTTGTTTATAGTTTTTCCTCTCCCTTTATTTCATGTTAAAGCATCAGGATGCTTGTGATTCATTGATTGTCTGAAAGATGGTGACACTGAAGTGTAATGGCAGATGTCATAGTATTTGACTTTGTGATAGCAATGTTGAATGTGAGTTTTTGTTCAGCAATTTTAGTACATACTTAACCTAATGGTTGCATTATCATAAATTTCAGGAAGCTAAAGTAAAAATCAATTTGGTGCTGTTTCAAAAATTAGGCGAGTTGTAGAACCATCCATAAGAGTGCCCAACCTCATGATATTCTACTTTGCACTGCTGTACATTGAGCACTACATTTGGAACAGTGTTACCTACTTGAAATCTACTGCAATGATGAATTTGAAACTGTCCCCATTTTTCATTTATGAATGAATATTGTAACAGCAACAATACATATATAATAATTCTATTGTCTAATATAATGTATACTTCACAGACTGAAATTGAGTTTCTAGAAATTCAAGCAAAAGTTAAAGTATGGAAAGCATAACAGAAAACAAAGTCCATCTTCTTTTTTCTCTCTGTCACTTGCTGAAGAAGAAGAATGGTATCTCCCTGCAAGATCACATGATTTACTTTAGAAAACAAAGTATTGGCTGGAAATGGCTACATGATGATAAAAACATCAATAGAAAAGCAAGTTAGAACAGTTGAATATTATAAAATAAATGGAAATTTTCACCAGAGGGACAGATAAACAGCAACCACGAAGAGAAAGAACTTTCTAAGAGAATTTTCTGAGAAATGACTGGAAAAGGAACATGTAGCACTAGCATAATACCAAGGTTGAAAAGTGAACACCAGAGAGGAGAAAAGGAAGTGTGTTTGGCCTAATTTCATGTTTGTTGGCAGTATCATATGATAATACAAGATAAGACAATATTATGGAAGGGCAGCCACCATAGCAGTCAAATAGGCGACAAACTCGTCATCTCCTGCCCGTGCAGGATGATAAATATCTCCATCATCGATATCCTCAACTTCACCTTCCTCCAAGTTATCCATGAGGTCTTCTGCATCCTCTTTCTCCAGCACACAGATGTTGTGAAGAACACGACATGACACAATGATGTCTGGGATGTTGCTGACATCTGCATCTACAAACTTGAGCCTCCTCCATCGCCCCTTCAGATGAGCATAAGATACCTCTATGACTACTCTTGCCTTTGAAATTGTGCTAGAGTATTTTCGTTTGGCAGGAGTCGTTTGACAGCTTGGCTTAAGGGTTGGGGCAATCCAGCTCCTTGCAGCATAAGCTGGATCACCTACAATAAAAGTATTGCCCGGAAAAGTTGTTTGATGGTCTGCTATAGCATGTTGAAATATCGGTGAGTTCCGAAGGACCCTGCTGTCGTGCACTGATCAAGGCCAACCAGCATACACGTCGGTGAAGAGACCACTGCTGTCACAAATCCCTTTTAAGATGATGCTGTGGCGCTTTTTCCGGTCGAAATACAACTGCTCATCATCAGCTGGAGGCTTGATTGGTATGTGTGTCTCATCAATTGCTCCTAGTATTCCAGAGAGACCGCAACGCTCTTTGAAACCACTCTGTACATGCCAGACATCATTTCACCTTCTGAAGGCCATGATACAAAGTTCCTCTGGACTTGGCAGAAGACGAAACAAACACCCATTACAATGTCATTACAAGTCGAAACACTCATCCCAAACTTCTCAGACAAGCTCAGGTAGGTCTCCTATGTTCCCAGGTAACGCAACGTCAACAGCAGCTGTTTTTCCGATGAAACAGGCGGTCTTCCTCTACCATCACGAGGCTTTACTAAGTCTGGAACTTGAGCCATGTATTCTTCCAACATTCGGAATGTTTTCGGTGTAATTCTAAATTGCTTCCTGAAGTCTTCTGTAATGAAACGATCCGTTATAAGGCTTAGATAGTTCTCAATTCGGGGAATCTGCGGCCTCCTGAAGGTAGCAATGGCCAAAACAACAGGCAGAATATTATCGCTCGTGGCAGGGAGGTTTCTATCGTCTTCAAACACCTCCGTGAGCACAGAAAACACAGTCAACACTTCCTCCATCGCGTCCATTCTGGAGCCGTTGTGACTACTACATGGAACGTCGACAAAGCAGCTCGACGAAGCTCAACGAAACAATTTGCGGCTTGTTTCCCAGCGCCAATTTAGGTTGCCATGGGCACAACACACAATGTTTGTGTGTGTGCCGTTCGATTAATCACAAGGAATCAACAAAATCCATCGAAATCGTCCAAATCACGATTTTCAAAAAATCATCGAAATCATGTTTAACCCTATTCAGGCCAGGGGGCACATTGTGCCCCCCTGTTTAAGGTCGGGGTGTATTTCCTAAGCAAGTTCGAATTCAATGCTGGTACTCCCTGACTTTTCCCCATATGTATTTCCCCTTC
>JAOWAW010128460.1:0-11752 GCA_028565695.1 Nicola tetela
GAGAGAGAGAGAGAGAGAGAGAGAGAGAGAGAGAGAGAGAGAGGGAGAGAGAGAGAGAGAGGGAGAGAGAGAGAGAGTGTGTGTGTGTGAGAGAGAAAAAGGTTAGGCAAGACGTAGGGATAGCCTGTTAGGGGACATAACGAGCACTGGGAGATGTGGCAGAACGATTGCTGAGGACGCACAAAGACCTCCAAACACAGATATCTGGGTATTAAGCGGATGAATTTATTCTCTGGCGCAGAAAGAGAAATTAATGAAGAAGTTACTAGCTACGTGAAGCTAGCTGAGGCAGCGCTACTACTTCAGCACCTTATATCAACCTTTATAACATATTACGAATTTACAACAAGCGACACGATTATAGTGATTGACACGCACTCAGCAAATACTTGTTCCGTGTGCCCCAGCGCCGCTCTCGTCCGCCTCGCGCAGTGCATGGGTGTCACGTGAGCGCGGCGCCGGGGCCGCGCTCGCGAGGAAGTCCTTCAAACGGTGACTGAGATACAGTAGGAAGATCTCCAGAAATACCGAGAGGAATGTTATCGTTCAGAACTTACAGTTGGTGATGGAGGATTTGGTAGCAATTGCAATGACCAGGGCATTCTGGATGATGTCGAGAGGATATCTTCTGGGTGTTCTTCTCACTGCTCAAGCCATGGCCAACACCGGCATGTCCTCTACCCGTCCACCTTACAATAGTGAAGACCTAATCGCGAAGCTTTCCCGTCCTGGCGGTCGGCCTAGCGAACCGATCCAGCCTGAGTTTGACTGTTTCGCTCGATTACTCGCCTACAATGTCAGCAAGTTATGGCAGCCTGAGAGAGGTGACCTACAGGTGGTGTGGGACGCTCTTCAGCTCACGTCATTGTGTAACTTTACTCTGAATTCTATTAGCTCTGGGGAGAGTTTACACCCATCGGGGAAGGTGAAACGTTACCCCCCGCTGTCGGATAGGCCCTCCTGGTTTGTCGACTCCCAGAACGGCAGCGATGCTAGTCCTGGAACGTTGGTCAAACCATTCGCCACTATATCTCGCGCTGTTGAGGCATCTCGTGGCGTTGAGGGTGAGCCAAGGATAATCTATCTTCGCGGAGGAGTTCACCAGGTCTCAGAGACTCTGATTTTCGACGAGAAAGATAGTTTTTTGACGTTGAGCGGTTATAATGGTGAAGAAGCTATCGTTAACGGAGGAATACCCTTGCAGGTTGACTGGAGACCGCTTCTCGTTGAGTCGCGTGGACGTGATATCTCCTTGTACTCAACTAGCAATGTTGGAGATCTTCTTCACAGCGTTGCTGCGGGCGATAGCACGCCAAAAGCTCGCTTCCAGGGAGTGTTAAGCTCTCAATCACTTTGTATGGAGCGGTGTGCTGCTTCCGACCATTGCAAGTCATGGACGTGGTTTGGTGAAGGCAGCGCAGACTGGACGCGTATGTGCTACTTCCGGACGGACAGGCATTGGGCGCCAAAGCCTGTGAAGCACGCTTGGGCTGGTTATTGCTTGACTGAAACCAACATTTATGTAGCCAATGTATCTGGGCAGTTAAAGGAGGGTGATTCCATGACAGGGTTACTGTTTGGAGATAGCTACAGCAATCTAAGGAGAGCTACCAGGGCTCGCTTCCCAAATGTGGATAATGTTGAGACAACGCTCTTTCCTGAGGGATGGGTAAGTGGAGGCGCTGACTATCACCCTCCTCGAAACATTGGTATACCTCTGTACATAACGTCGTCAGAACCAGTTGACGTCACAAAATTTTTGTTTAAAACATTTCGTTTGGGGATTGATGGACCATGCAGTGTGTTTACGCCACCGGAATCATACTGGTGCTCAGAAACACCTGAAGGGGGCAGTGCGGAACAATTTGAGCTGCCAAGTGGCATCACGTTCCACAAAAATTCTTTACCAAATCTTCCGTACAAGAGCAATGTCACAAACAGTGCAATTGTGCATGTGTGGAGACCCTATCATTGGGCCAACTGGATGTTTGAGATTGACAGTTATGATGCAGAGACATCATCGATGAACTGGACAAAGGGAGGATTTCAAGGCGCTCGGGGAGAAAAGACTGGAGCTGAGTGGTTCATTGAAAATGTTATCGAAGAGCTTGATCATCCAAATGAGTTCTTCTATGACAAAAATAACCAGATGCTGCATTTCTTTTACAATGGTACTGGGGCTCCTCCTAAAACAATGCTGTTTATTGCACCATCAACAAAAACTCTCCTTTCCATTGAGGGATCTCAGCTGGCACCTGTTGTAAACTTTACAGTTCAAGGGTTAAAGTTCATTAGCACTGCTGCTACATTCATGGATCCGCATGGAGTTCCTTCAGGTGGTGACTGGGGATTACAGAGGAGTGCAGCTGTTCAACTTGAGGGTGTTCAGAATGCAGCAGTGCAGGGTTGTGTATTTGAAAGGCTGGATGGCAATGCTTTGCTTCTCTCTGGGTACAATCGCTTCACTGTGATACAAGACAATGAATTTGTGTGGATTGGAGATACTGCCATGGTTGCCTGGGGCAACACTGAGATGGTGGATGGAATGGGCGGGGAGCAGCCCAGGCAAACTCTGGTTCGTTCAAATCTCATTCATGAGCTTGGCCTTTTTCAAAAGCAGTCCAGCTGCTGGTTTCAAGCCAAATCAGCGCAAAATATCATTGAAAGAAACATCTGCTTTAATGGGCCCCGTGCTGGAATAAACATCAATGATGGATTTGGTGGAGGAAATTTCATCTCTGAAAACGTTTTGTTCAACTTGTGTCGTGAGAGCTCAGATCACGGACCGTTTAACTCGTGGGACCGTCAACCATTCCTAACTCTGATTGGCAATCACACAACACCTTCCCTTCAGCCAGCTTTCAATGAAATTTTGCGTAATTTAATGATATGCAACTATGGATCATCCACCTGTGTGGACAACGATGATGGCAGCTCCTACTACAACATACAGAACAACTACCTAGTCTATGGTGGTCATAAAAGCAACTTTGCTGGGCACAACAAGATTTCCCGATCAAACTACAACATCTACCCAAAGGTGTACTTCACAACCTGTATGTTATTAAGCCCTACGGTCGGACCAGAATTCCCTGAAGTTTATGAGAACAACACCTGTGTCTTGCCTCGTCAGAACAACACAATGTATTTCATTCGAACTGACAGTGCATGTGATTTGAAAAACAGGTCGGTGGTTTATTTTCAAACCAGGGGAAATAGGATCTATGCACCGAACAAAGAGGTGACGGTTAGAGTCTGTAATCGAACATTTCCCAGTGGTGAGTGGCTTGAATTTGGACTTGACAATGGCACAACGATCCATGACAGCACTGATATTGGTACAATGATTCAATGGGGAAGAGACTTGTTTGGGGTATAGAGGGCAATGCATGCTTTGAGTGTCTTTAAAATGATACACCATGAAAAACTCTCTTTTTAACTTTCAGCAGCAGAAATGGAATCTATCAATGTATAATGTGTGTGATTATTATCGTAATGTTGAGCCAGCTTCTGATTTCATCAGAAGGATATCCCTTCCTTTTAATGTACAGGGATAATTGTAACTGCTATTCTCAACTTGGCAATTTGATTGCTGTCGGAAAAATACATAATAGTAATCTAGATCTGGTTGTACTGATTTGCCCAGAAAGTACTTAGTATGTACATGTAAATGTAGCTCCTGCAAGCCTTCATGTTTCTCTACTGCTAACCGCAGTAACACATTTGTAACCATGGTAACATAATTGTAACCATGGTAACGTGGTTGGCTATCAAATTTGCTGTGCTTGGTTTTTGTAATGGTTGAACATGTGCAAATAATTGTGAATCAAAGTGATGAATGCAATGTAAGTAGCTGACTCCACGAGGATCGCAAGTATGGGTGTCATTGGTCTTACACTTTTTTCTATTTCTAGTTCACCAGCCTTCAGTTGTAGTGAAGGAACATTCAAATTAGGAAGTTGTCAAGGTGAATGGCTTGAATGAAGTCTAATGGCCATAAAAAAAATGAGCCAAGTGACAGAGCATTTCGCACAGGCATAGAATAGAACCTCCCTGAAAACAACTCTTCCGAATTGCATTGTCCACATCATTGTGTCAGTAAGGCCATTGCCACATTTGTGATTTAATTGCAAATAAAAGTTAATAAAACTGCTTGAATTATAATCATACATGTGCAAAGATGCTAACTTACACGCTAATGCAACAAAGGCAAAGTGTTCAAATGAGCTGCTTATCAAAGTAATTTAAAAATGAAGACAGGGACAGAAATGGGAAAATTACATAAATTTCAGTCTGCTTTTGTCAATGAGAGCACATCCCACAAGGTCAAAACGATGCTACCAGTAGTGAACAGACTTGTCATGACAGAAAGAAACCTATTTGCAATAAAAACCCAATTTCCTCTACCACATACATGTACATTGGTATGAATCATTAACAAATGTATGCATCACACATGATATGCCTTTCATTTGTAAAGTTACTTTTGTTCATAAATAAATAATCATTTTGTTGATTCAAATTGTTTAATGATTATCTTATAGCAGCAAACGTTTCTCTGATATAATGATATTCTTGGAAAATTTTTTTCTGGTGTAGGCATTCATGAATGCATAAAACAGATAGTCCTTATTAAAATGGCTGCCCTTACGGCAGACACTTTGGTTAGAGTTGTAGTTCACCTTGAGGAGACAGTTTATGCGTTCCAGGCACTGAGCTCACCTTCGTCTAAAAGACGAGAGTCGTCACTAAAATGAAGTTTAAAACAATCTATCTGAGAGCCAGTCTCTAGCAATCCACTCTCTCTTGAAACACCAAGGCTTGTTCTTGCTGCCGAGGATGATGAGATCGGCTCACCAAAGAGAAGGCTCTGCACTTGTGAATCCAGCAACTCATCCTCACTGCCATCAAGGGTGTTTGAGATTCCACAGCGAAGAAAACCTGCTGCAATCTCCTCCGGTCTCACTTCTTCCCACGCTTTGCTGATAACTTCAAGGATGTGTTGTATTTGAGGAACTGTGTAAAGACTCTTCTCAAAGCTGGTGGGTAATAGCTGTTCATCCAGCGGACTTTGAAGACTTGGAAGAGGCTCAGAAGCACTAGTGTGTGATGCTGAGTCGGAAGATGAGCCCAGCTGTGGTCTGCTCAGCGTCTGTGGAGAGTTTGCTCGTGATGGTTGTTTGACCCTGCGGTGTCGTAGAGGTGCAGCGATGTGCGGATAAATGGAACTCCTCTTGTGGCCGTCCTGTTCACTTTCCTCCTCGCTCTCCGAAGGACTTGAAGATGGCGGAGCGACAGTTGTGCTGAACTGTGATGTACATGATGAGTCGCTGCAAGTGCTAGCATTGTCGTGGTCATCTTGCAAAGCACTCACTGCAAAGTTGGTGGGGTGAAACAATGATGTTGAGTATGTACTGCTGCCTGGATCTAGAAAAAGAGGCAAGCAAATGAGAAGTTAAATAGCCTTGTTCTTTCATGGGAGTTTCCAAAGTTGAGCACATGTTTATAGAAAAGAGGGAAGAAGTACATCATATTGAGTTGATCTTTGTTCATGGAAATTTAGGGTCCTGCACATGCAGCTTTGGCTCAAGGTTTTCTGTTTCTGCTAGAGCTCTCAAGTGCTGAAACGAAATAGAAAATTTAAATACACTTAATGAGACACCAGGAATGTCTGTTAGTCAGCTGCAAGGTAATTGTGTTCAACTTGAAACACCCTCTGCTTTCTGTGTGTAGACAGATTATCTAATCTATGTGCGCGAGTTAGTTACTGCATAAAATGTTCACATTGTGAGGATGATCTCCCACACTTTACATAATAAACAATGTGGTTTATTTCATATCAGTACTATTATCAACATACCCTACTTTAGAATAGAATATGTACACTACATGTGTACTATTAAATTTCAAATAAAATCTATGTTGACACGCCATATCCAAAATGAAACAAGAACTTTTGAAATCCGTCAGCCATGAAGTTCAAGCCTTGGCTCCTTCTTACATTATTGGCCTTATTTTCTTCTCAAATTCTGTTCCCTGTATTTTTTTAAATGTTGGTAATCTTGGTATAACTGTCGTACCTAAATTAATTGTACACTGAAGTGAAGAACATCCATGCATGTAGCGTACCTGTAGCGCACCCTACCGAAAGAGCCACTGAAAGCCTGTCAGGCGGTGGTTACCAAAATTTAACCCACCGAGATTCTTTTAAAATTACAGTAAAACCTCATCTGTAGAAATGCGTTAATGTGCGCAATTTCAAAATCACTATTTGCTAAAAATAATCTTTTGGCAAAACTGCCGACGAAACAAAAGATCGACCGTCGAGGACGCTAGTATCACGAGCAGGCGGGATGCATGAATACGTATACGGAACTTGGCACCATGGCCAACACCTTATTTATGAAGTGGGCGACCTTGAGCAGACGGGAAGAAACTGAAAGAGAGAAAAAATTGTAAAAAAGTCTTCAGTCGTCTGTGGGGATCGAACTCGCCTACGGCACCGATTCGCCTAGCAAACGAAAATCATCATAACTTTCCACTGCCGCCATCACGTCATCCTCAAAAAAAGGATGGGCAAAGACGGACCTTCAAGTTCTGACTATCGTTCACACGGGAGTTCGTCAATGGAATTTGATGGTAGCTCCAGACGATGGTTCGAGATGTTCCCCTGATGAGCACGTTGACTACGTGATTCACATCCGGGAATCTCGCGTATCTCGTAGGTGGATTCCTGGAAGGGATGATTCTGAGTGAGCTGTGATGCCAACATTGCTGTTATAAGATC
This sequence comes from Nicola tetela, assembly GCA_028565695.1. NCBI lineage: Eukaryota > Metazoa > Porifera > Calcarea > Clathrinida > Clathrinidae > Nicola > Nicola tetela. Next base: position 6,788 of record JAOWAW010128460.1, read on the forward strand.
ATTCAAACAGTGAGGCCTTTATAGTAGACAGAGAGTAGAAGTACGTGTTTGGTTCACGTTATCAGTAGTGCTTGCTGTATTGGTCACCCATTGTTATACAACTTTGTATTTCATACTCAGTTGAAGCATGGGTGCGTTTGTCTTCAAGTAATGAAACTGCGGAATTCTAACTGTATCCCCAAACAAAACTTAGTATGAAATAGCATAAAAAATTTGCTGCAAAAACTAACCTGATCACATGGAAGAATCATATTTTAGAAAACCAACCAGATTAATTATAAGCACGACAATTCTCACGTCATATCCGGTATATTTAAGTTTGTAACGTTGAGTTTCTTGTGAAATTTTTGAAGATCTCAACTCGGAAGGGCTGGCCCCTATCAGCATTCTTAACTGTATTTTTAATTTGCAAGAAATCTGTAAGTCACTGCCCGGGTGGTGTGCAACTCTCCATTTTTAGGGAAGATAAATTTCGCAGAATTTACTGGAACCAGTAGACTGTGAAGCAGAATTTGATCGCTCTTTGGAATTGTCCAAGTAACGGTGTATCCTGCTATAAAATTTATCAGATTTGCGGGAGCTTCACCCAAGAAAAACAAATTTGTAGAGGGTCACTGAATGGGAAGAGAGATCACGAATATTGCCAGTAAGCACACACTTTGACACTGGCCGATAGTATTGCTGTGCCCGCCACACCTACACAGGCGCTCGATACCTCAGATATTCTCAAACTCTCGCCGTAATTATCTCTGAATTCTGCACGGCTTTGACCTGCATGGTACCAACAGTGAAGAGTTCGCCGATAACTTATATGGTCTTCCACTCCAGTTCAGCGATACGCATATGAGGCCATCGACTGGTGAAGCTGCATCCGAGTAGTCCAGAGGATAAAAGAATAACATGTCCAAGGATATCTTGTCTACCGCAAATGTGTCACTAACATATCCACGTAAGTTTCTCTCGGTGGTAATCAGGTTCATGCTTCGGGCGGATGCATTTTCCATTCCTTAGAGGAGCTTTTTCTCCTATATCCTGCAGAAGGAGTTTATTGTTAGCGACTTCTTTTATGTATACTAGTACATGTAGTTCGAATGAGTTCTCCACTGGCAGCCGACCCAGGCTTCTAGCGGTATTGCTGCTTTGAATGTTCGAAATGATAAATTTTGTTCTTTTGAAAACACCCGTCAGTTAGAGTTCACCGCTCTACCGTTAGACTTCTCCCAATCGAAGGACCGGATACTTTTGAGTGCTCCCGTTATTTTCGATACAGTCAAGTTCCTGCTACTACTGTGCATGACGACAGTTCCATTAACCGGTAATACATGTACCAGTATGGTAATGGCAGCTAGAGAAGAAGACAACTGCTGAATAGAATCTGGCCAATCCCATTAACTCAGCTTAACTCGATTCCCACCCGAAACGTCAGCTTTGGGCTGTCACCTACAGGCAGGATACTAGCAGGACTGAGAGCTTAAACAATGAAGAAATTAAGGAACTGGTAGCAAGCTTTCTACGGTCCCATTGCACACGAATACTGAGGTACTAGTAAAGCGGAGATGATAGGAAGTATGACATGAACGGGCAGGTACAGTCCGTTAAGCGCAGCGGTATATACGCCACCGTGGCTTGTCTTGTGAAGTTCAGGAACTGTGACTCCCTGACAAACAGCGGACTACCTATGATTACGGCAAGTGTTTACATTTGTGGTGTCCATACTGATTTGGTGTCGAGCTCAGAATCGAAGTGGAACCCCAACGATAATGGGCTTTGTGAATGACGACAGCGAATTCCTGGCCTCCGCCTTGGCACCCGAGGAAGTCTCGTTTCCACCAAGATATGCTCTCTACCACGAAGGCCACTCTTCCGGGTAGTGAACTAATGCGCCAGGGTGATTACTGACCCTCATGCCACCTCGCTTTCAAGTGCAGTGGAATAATAATATATTATTGCACAGCTTGACCAGGATGATTTGACTGTTGCACACAGTCCTTACTAAGTAATCGGAACCTCTCATACCAGTGAAGGCCACCGCAAGTGAGGTTAATCATAAACTACGGAACAAGTATTGTAACTGCTAAGTATCCACGGCCACGAACCATGTCTCGGGCTCATAAACCTGTGCCACAGCTGTACTCGTTTACGGCGGGCTAGAAAGGATGTCATTTACATGAACGCCATCTTCGTCTGTATCTTGAAATTGCAGTGAAGCTCACTATCGAGTGAGGCGTGCCATCAGCAGTACAGGTCAGAGTGATTAATTCCTACACATTTGCCTGAGGTAGACTTGAACGTCAATTTATTGCCCCATACAGTGGACCGCACGCCAAGTAAGTCTGGGAACTGTTTGCAGAGGGGACCATCATCAGTTGTTGTTCCATCTTCCGAGATTTCAGGTCATTGAGTTTATGTCACTGTGGCTATCTTGCCAGGGAAGCTTGGTGGCTCTCGTATTTTATTGCTTTTCCTCAATCCTGGGTCCTGTTAGAGAATCTGATTCGACGGGAGGGGGGGGGGGGGGGGGGGTGGGGGGACACATACATAAATAGGGTGAAAGACAGTTAGCAAGGCCGGGAAAGAGGAATTCGAAAAGGAAATATTAACCTTATCCCAGGGCTGAACAGTAGCCCTACAGAGGTAAACATTTGCTGTGTGTAACAACTTGTCGGTGGGAATAATTTGCTTGAGGCCTTTCTACCGAAGGCAATTGTCACTAGCTGTACAGCGTATTTTCTCTTACTAGGAGGAACTTTTCCTGGAGATGAGAATACACTGGAGGATGTTTTTCTGTAGGGCAGGTTCCACGTACCTGGGGAGAAATGTTTCACTCGGGTAGTCTTCCCAACGCAAACGTTTTAGTAGGGTATATTTTCCTATGGAAAAGTTTCCCCGGGAGGATAAAATTTCCTGTGAGGTTAGGAAAACATACACTGCGGACACTCGGAATTGGTACCAGTACCCTAGGAACATTCTTCCGGAGGACATCATACGTATACACTAGGGAATGTTTTCCCGTCGCATAGTTACCCTGGGGAAAGTGGAAAGTGTCACTGTGCCGTCGGTCGTGGTTGGTTGGTTTCTTTAATAATTATAGTTTCTGACAGGACAGTCAGGCGTCAGCACATGGATCGGCACCCTTCAGGTCCTACAAAACCCCATTCTGTCCCAGAAATCTTCAAAGTTGAGATTCAAGTCGGCCTCTTACTTTCGCTTTACACATGCAGAATCATCTAATATGACGTCAACGTCTCCAACAGTGGGAGAGGACGCTGGAATCCTAGACGTCGAGTTGTTCGTAAGTGTTGTCATGGTAACACATTAGTGGTACGCGAAGAGTGGTGTTACAGTATTGCGGGGCTGTACTGCTGTCCAAGGTCCATGTTCACGTCCAAGGCAAACTTAATTCCAACGATAGACGTAAGGTTCTCTTAGCATGCGTCGAGGCAGGCTGCCCTGTTGCTTGGTCGGTCAACATGTACCTCTCAAATTAATACGGACTCACTGTCGCTGTAGTTGCTTTCCAGCGCAAAACTTGTTCACCTTCCCTTGCTGCTTGTTGCTCTAGACTTTCTGCAGCAAACATCATTAAGTAGGTTCGGAACTGAGTTGCAGATTTTATTTAACGTTCGTGCTGGAGAAATGTCGCTCTGATTTCGGACTCAGTCGGTGTTTTCTTGCCCGCCCCTCAGCACTTGATTCCCGGGGAGTCTTGTGGATGTCGAGGACAAATCATAAGAGAAATAGGTCCGAAAGAAAATTCTGCACAACGCCAAAACAGCCGGGCAGATTCTGATGAAGCATAGGTAACCACCTTGAACACTCTAGTGCTGAAGTCACTGAAGCAAAGGATTACAACTGCAGAGTGTACACCCTCCCCGTAACGCCCACCATAACACCCCTTAGTACTTCGCCATTTCCTCGCCATCACTTGTATTGCCTAAAACAGCTAGTGCTTACACGATGCACTTCCTGAGACACAGCGCATGATACAGCGATTTCGAATTCGAGGTCGTTCGAAGCGCTGCGACCGACCCAAGATAAGGAGCTGATCCTCGCTTTTATTCGCAAGTTGCATAAGCTTACTAGAAGTGTGCGAGCGCCTAGTCAGCATTTTCTTGTGCAATTAAGATCATCGTCATTTCCTGGGTTGGGTTGAAAGTGACTTCTACGAGATATTATCGATGACGGAACTTGTTCCATTGATAAGGCTTTCTTTATAGTCGTGTTTGTCACGAAAACCGTGCGTATGCCCATGCTTGAAAGTGTTCTCACATCAACCATCGTCAGAAAACGTGAATGAGGGTTGTGCCAATGGTGCGTTGGAAATGAAAGTGGAGGACGGCGAGTTTACTTAATTCATGAATTACGTAAACGATGCCGAGTATCTACGTCCATTTCAAGTGATCGATACATCGAGAATATCCTCATAAAGCGCGTCGCAAGTCCGTCTTTGCCACATGGTTGGGCCGACTGAAATTTTGTGTGTAGTTTCTGGCAGAGCCTCACAGTCACGGAACTAATGAGCAGCTTTGAACCATTCCAGCAACCACCCAAGTCAAGCACCTTGGTCTCACATTGACACAATCCTTGAAATGGTCTTGCCATGTTCACAATAAGCTCAAACAGATAAACTACAAGCTTTTCATTATTAAAAAGCTAGTGCACAGGACCGGCTCTTTCACACTGGTTTCTCGCCTCTATCTGGCTCTTATTCGGCCTGCTCTAGAATATGTGAACGCTGTTTGGGGAAGTGGCTGCAGGAGCTCAGATCTTGTTGCCCTAGAAAGTGTCCAAATCTCTGTTGCGCGGTCTGTGCTTCACATAGGCCGCTATGATCTGTCACGTAGGGCTATTCTGGGGAGGATTGGATGGCCTACCCTGGCTTGGCGCTGAAGACGTTGTCAGCTTCTTCTCATGTGGCAGCTACACCACGGTCAAGGTCCCCCATGTCTCAAAGCTAAACTTCAT
>JAOWAW010128482.1:0-11751 GCA_028565695.1 Nicola tetela
TTTGTTTGTTTATTTTCATATATTCTGGCCGGGGCTCTTAGTGCCCAGGCCAGAATATGAGATATATTGGCCACCCATGTGATGGTGTATGCTGAGCTCTGATTGGTCATTGCAATAGGGCCGTGAAACAATGAAGTCTACCATCTGGACCGGCCTAAATATTGCAATACATGATGTACTTGTATATTGAATTTTCCTTATAAAACATATAATGGAATTTTTGATGCTCTCCCTTGCTACAACGTACATAAACCCAAAATTTAGGTTCAGGATACTTACAAAGAATAGTACAAGTCCAGGAGAAAGAGTGTCATTCATAAAGTCAATCAAGCTAAAGGCAGCGGCCCCAAAGAGGCGAAAGCCCCCTTTCCGTTTAGGAAAACAAATGGATCATTGAAGAATTCAGTAGGGGAGTCCTAACCCAAGGCACAGCGGAGTTCCATTTTAATACCGGATTATTTACTGTTTATGATGCGAGGTCATACATGACCTTTCCTATTTGCATGACCCTTCCTATTTCTATGACTTTTCCTTTTTGTATATGCGTAGTCTGCTGTTTTGTCGACGCACCATCACCTTTAGTGTGCGTTCTGAGTTGTTGTTTTTGCGGTGAAGATACCGTCTTCAAGCCACACACTCACACACTAAACAAATAATTTTCGATCCCTTTGTCTGGCTTAAACCATGTATTCACCACTCGTTCGATCATGTCAGTTTTCTTATAGTAGACTGGGTTTTACACTTTGAAATACGTCCGGCGTAGACTGGAATCTACAACCATCGCAACTGCAGTGGGATGTCCGGTCAGTGATGATCAGCATTATAACTACATCGTTCTCGAACAGCTAGCCGGGGAAAAAGCGGAACACAGACTGTGAGATCGTGTGAACTATCATTGTGTCGCTCTTTCAAAGCGCGCAAGGAACCCAGAGCTTGTCTTGAAATCATCACTGACGTACGTGTTGCGGGTGATTTCCAGCGCCGTTTGAACTCGTTTCCTACAGCAGCGCGTCATTTATGGCCACAGACAGATTTTTTTCTCCTTGTCAGCGAGAACCAAAGCTTCTACTTGGCCGAGAAATTTGACGTTGCGGAGCTTTTTACAATTGGCTATTTGAGTGTTCTTGAAGACATTCTCCGCTTTTTCCCGCTGTTCAAGAACGGTGTAAATAGTGCTGGCCGGACGTCCTACTGCAGTTGCGATGGAGCCTGGTTTTACTCCCTTATTGAATTCTTCAATCATGCATTTCTTCTCCTGAACGGAAAGGGCCCTTTTGCTTCTTTGGGGCATCTGCCTTTGGTTTTATTAACTTCGTAGTGCAATCCTATACCGTCTGCACCAATAATGAAAAAAATCCCCGACCTTTTGATCTTTGTCTGGCGATGGTCTCCACGCGTACCGTGTTCGTTTAATATAGTGAAACCTACGTTTAATGCAGCGAATTGGTACGTTATAACGAATTCTCTGCATACATTTTGAATGGTGCTCAGCTCAGGGACTGCTACAAAATTTACGTGACAGCAGGGTTTACGTTATAACGGGGTCGTTATAGCGGGGTTATTGGACAGTATCCGAGCGGAGTCTCAAGTTCGGAACGGATCCGGGCTGGACTTCTTTCTACTGCTGCACTACACCGATCAACCAAAAAACTCACACTACTGTGTTCTTCCCCGTACTTGGACTTATATTCGCTTCAAATGTCCCATTGCCTGGGGCTATTACACGGCTGGGCGTATACACGGCCGGATGTGAAAAGAGCGCAGTGCATCAAAAGATTCATAACCAGATGGAGCCTCATGCGCTGGCGCTAGCTTTACCGGCTTCGCTGTTTTTCGGTATAAAGTCATGTATCATGTACTACACAGCATTGCGCCTCTGTGTACACAGTGGCATGCAAGACTGGTAAATACATTGTATACGTAAAACTGCACTCCCAGCCGGAGTAAAGTGAATGAGAATGATGATTGGTTATGATCCTCCCGGCGTGAATGGCCTTTCCTACTATTTTCATTATCATTTGGCACGTGAAAATTTGCAGTCGGTAGACGGGGACTGCTGGGTTTTCAATTTTTCATAGCTACACATTTTCGTGTTAGACTAGATAAACAGTCTAATCCCCAAATGACTCACTGCCAGCCTACAGTAACGGTACACATACTGATTTTACTACACACGAGTAAAAACGAAAATTAAACAAAAACTCCGCGAAAATCTTCTCTCCTTCTACCAAGATAAATTCCATACCCTCGTTGTCCAACGATCCTTTTTAAATCTCCTACATCTTGAAAACACAGACGCCACCTGGAAATTTACATGTGCATCTTAGTCCCTCCCCAAAATGAGATCTAATGTCATGATCATTCATTTTTCGCTCCTCAGATTGCCTACCCAGGCCAGTCTTGCCGTACTAAAACGCATGGACAAAAGCTCGTCTTCCTGGCAGTTCCTGCTACGCCCCACTGCCAAAATCGCCAACCCTTCGCCACATTTTAAACAACGTACCGCCCTGTCTTCCTCCAGCAAGGCCGTTACACTCGGCGACACGATTCAGTCCTGAAACACCGGTACCTATAAAAACTACCTTTCCCGAGCTCAAAATCAGCTTATCACGATATCGAAATTCGAAACCCCCACAAATTTACGCTGACTTCCCTGATCATCTGGCCCCGTCTGGTTCCATTATCTCTCCAGACATCATTACCACCTCCCTGCGACCTGACGTCCTAATGGTTTTCCCAAGCAAACAACTTCTGCTTATTGAACTGACTACCCCTTTCGAATCTAACATCCCTTCCACGCACGCAAATTCAACCGCTGTGCCGACCTCAAAAATGGCTCTTATATATCATATAATTGCCACCCCAAACTTCTCACGTTAGAGATTGGTCCCCGTGGCTTCCTTCAAGTCCGATTCCGCATGAACTTCGCTAGTCTTATTTCAATCCTCCCGCCTAAACCTACAATCCGTCCCAAATCTCTGCGCCTGGCTGACCTATCGCGAATTGCGACCCCCTGCTCCTATACAATTTTCTCCTCCCGCTCTGAACCGTCCTGGACAACACTCCCACTTAAGCTTCTGGCTCCTTGCTCCTCTTGATCCTGTTTTTATTTCTTCGCGACAAAGGCTCGCTAGCTATTGGGGAGGCGTCGCTTTTTCTTTTCATTCATGCAGTCAGCTCTCTCCCTTTACCATGCCTTTTCTCCTTGTTTGTATACTTGTAATACGTTAATGCAGGCCTGTCGAGTAGCAAGTGGCCTGTAGCTCAGGACTTGTATGCCTATTTGTTTTACCACAAGAAACATTACACCTGATGAAGCCCGACATCGACAGGCGAAACGTCGTTTGTTCGTCCTCTCCTTGTTTCTCTTGTTTCTCCTTTTTTTCCCGTCTCTGCATCATAATGTCGAACTTCTCTCCGTATGGGACTGTTTTACCACAATCTAGACATAACCGAGGTGGGTGACTGGGGCAAAATATGTCAACGTGGTGACAAAATCACTAAACAACGCCGCGCACACAAATTAAGTTGATAGCCGTGAGACGTTGCCGTGAGACGCACCAGGAGAAGCTACCAGCAGATTCATTTCTGTCCGAGCGTGAAGTGCTTTGCTGACGAAGAGAATTTTTTCTGGCCCACGGCTCTCAACTTTATTTTTTCGGCGATTGTGTTGCGTAGCCTACCACACTTCCACACACCTAAAAAAGTGCTCGCGGCCAAAGCTGCGCGAAACATGTAGACAGGCTTTTTTAGCACAGTGCAGTTATTTTCAGTACTGGGTTTGTGCGGCCACGTGCACGCAGCCGCGGGCTGCAACTAAAATTCAAATTCAAATTCAAACTTCAGATTTAGCGCGAATCTGCGCGAATCATCTGCTGTGGCCGGCGTGGCATGTACGCTAGACGCGACCGATTCGAAAGATCGAGAGCAAGAAAGATAAAGATAAGAAGAAGATCGACGAGTCTTGTCATCGTGGAGTTCTACGTCTACTTGGCAGATACACAAACCAGCAAGTCACTCAATGTCAATATGGCAAGGACTTGAAGCTGTGTCTATTTTCGAAGGAAACTATGTCGACGGGGGATTTAAAGAACAACGTGAGGAGACTACAGTCGGAACTAAAAACCAGTCGCTTCACTGGCGAGCCCGATTTGCGAGGGTATGTCAGCCGTAGAAAGTATCTGCCGTGGAAAAATTTTAGGAATCACATTCTGCAATTTTGTTGGCAGATTGGTGGCTGGGTCACCGCCTTCGTTCCTTCCGCTATTGCACTTTGCCTTGCTGTCATACTCTTACCCGCTTGCTGTTCATCTCGCCGATCGAGGTTACGATCTTTACGGAAAGAATGACGCTCGCTTTGTGGATGTTCTTTACAAGGTCTGGCCAACAGAATGATAATGTCGCTAAACAAGTGCTCAGCTAATCAGAAAAGGAATAGATATTGAAAGGGCAGAGGCAGTTAGGGCTGATCTGATTTCCTTTTTGCCTGTTTCACTGGTAACAAGTTCATTAACGTCATGGAAATTTTGCGAGTTCCCATTCGAACACGAACAGAAACTACTCAATACCGGTAGCTACAGATTCTGTACAGTCTCCAAACGTAGATACAGCAAGTAAGTCCATGTATGGGAATGGATGCATCGTAGAAAAAAAAAAGACCAGACCTGAACGCAGACATTACAAACAGCGAGTGACAAAGGAGAGAGACAGAGCGAAAGTAGTCTAATAATAACATGGACTAGGTTTTGTTCTTCAATGCACACATATGAAGCACTGCAGACCTTGACATCAAAAGGGTCCGCATTAGGAACAACTTGGCGCCAATTTAATAGCTTATAAGTTGGTCTTGACGAAAAAGCATTTGGGAAAATGCTTAATAGTGCATAGGCAGTGTCATGGCGCTTCTGTAGACAAACTGTTGGCATTGTGTGCGGCTGTCAAATTGGCTCAACGTTTTGTACAGCTTGCTTTCGATTATTCATGGTCGGGTTCCTTAGCTCACCGAAACATGCCTGTGTTTATTTTTCTTCTGTTTTTCTTTTTTTGTGTGTATGTTATTCCTCAGCTTCTGCGAGATGAATTTTCCTACCAGCCTCGTTTGACCAAGTCCCAGCTACTGAGCCAGTCAGGGTTTGCTGAGCATAAAGCAATCTTTGTCAGTGATGTCCTTCGTCTTTGTCGTCAACATCATGCCTTATTGGTGAAGTGAGTTCATGTAGAGCTTCTTAAATTTTTTAGTGTTTTTGTCATTATAGACAAGGAAAATTACTTCCCTTTGCTCTCTGAAAGATCATGTTACAAAGTGTCTTCTGTGTTTCTTGAAGCAGTTGGCTGCTTGTTTCCATGCACTCTCTGTTCCACGTCATGTTTGGCTCGGCACTAAAAATTAAGTATACAGACAGAAGTCACACAATTGTAAATTATTGAAGTGCAGTAGAACCTTTCTTATCTGGGCACGTTGGGACTGAAGGGTGTCCGTAAGTCAAAAATGCCCGTAACTCAGAAACAATGGACAAACACATGTGCAATGCATCATTTTCTTTCTTTTTTTCGTATGATTTAAACACTATCAAGAGAAGAAGAACGGCGAAGATTGTTCTCATAACTTAAGGAAGAAAGAGGTGATGTTGACACTTCATGTACTGCTTCAAGTTGAAACACAGCATACAGTAGACCTACATGTATGTACTTGTTTATGTACAGTAGCTACATTTACGTTGTACGTGTACATGTAGTACATGTATGCTAGTACAGTACATGTATTTCATACACATAGGCTACATTGACTACAGCACGTGCACATACACAATGTTGGACATGGTCTTCATGCCCTGATGTGTGATGTGCACTCAAAAAAAAATCCTCAACAGAGCACCTGGTAGGGGGAGGTGCCCGGATATGGGGAGTCTGGATAAAAGAGGTTTCACTGTATGATCATAGAGCTAGGATGATGTCATGAGAACATTGATGGTAAATTTTTTTATGCCTTTTGCTGAACTGGTACTTGGGAAATCTCAGTATGAATGATAATTAGCTCAGCATAACTGTTCCTCATGTCATGATTCCCTTTCATTTTTTTGTTTGTTTGTTTATACTTTCCTGTACAATTCTCTCTGTCTGTGTTTTGTGGTGCTGTAGGCAAGGACCACCTCCCACAAAGCCAGTTGCCAGTCGGTAAGTTACTGTTTCCAATTAAGAATGTGAACGGACCATTCTGGATTTTCTACCTCGGCAGCATAACGCTAAGTTCCTCAGGCATTTCTCCAATCTAATAATAATCTTAATTTTCTTTCTCTTGGTTTCCTTTGCTTACAGTACTTTGGCAGGTTTAGCACAGGCCAAGCCATCTGGCCTGTTCCCACATGCCATTTTGGATGCAAAGAAAGGCCAAAGACAGGTATCTTCAAGTGGCTATCGACAACCCACAGTATCAGATGGCCATCACCAAACTGCATCATCAAAAACACAAGCGCCTGCTCCACGGCGGCCTTTCCATAAAGTAGGAAACTTGTCAAGGAGTGCCAAGGTTAGTGACTGCAATACATAGCTGTTGTGTTTCTTAATGTGGATCGACCCAGTTGGGACATCACTATGGCAGAACCTACAGAGCATCTAAGTTCATGTGCAGGCCTTGCCATAGTGACGTTGCAACTGGGTTGAGCAACCTTAAATATCTTTTCTGCCTTTGGTCATTGCACTGAAGTGCTTGATCCCCAAGACATTCACTGGATTGGCCTCTTTCTTTCAGTGTATTGATTCTATTCTCTGAATTTACTGTCAAGGTTGTGAAACACAATGCACAAACCAAGTCTTTGTCGTCAGAAAATGTGCAGTCCAGGCCCTGTCCTGTGCCATTGCATGGAAGAAATCCACTGGTAAGCTTAAGCTCATTAATTGGTGCTGTATCATCTAAGTTAGAGCTATACAAAGGGGGAAAAAATTATGTTATGATCCAGCCAGTTCAGGAAGTGCTGGGGTTAATTGTGCATGTTAACAGCACACTCAAGTGGCATAGAATAGCCTATCTTTTTTTCTTTTTTTTTTCTTTTAAATCAGACACAAGAATGTAGAGGGTAGCTTAGAGATCCAAGTGTGTTACATTCTTTTTTATGATAATTTTAGCTCAAAAGGACCTGTCCTGTGTAGGGGAAGCAAGTTTATATGTATCTCCTTCCTTCTGTTGTTGGAGCAAGTTTCACGTAATCTTTGCAAGGTGCTCTTTAATGATCCATTCCTTTTTTTCTCAACTGAGTGCTAATTTTTTTCTCTCTGTGAAATTTTAGGGCAAAGAAAACTTGGTTGATTTTGTGCCTGCTGCGGATATAAGTGGCCAGTTTGACCTCCAAAGCAACTGTATGGGAGTTCATGGTAAGTAATGGCCCTCACCTGCTACAGTTTATCCATTTCTTGCAATGTGCTTTTTGTTGCATTTACTTTTTCTCTTTTCTCAATGTGGAGCATGTTCCCTGTTGTGGTTTATTGAAAAGTTTTCTCAAAATCACACTTTTCTTTTCTTGCCTTCACCCCATCTTTGTTTTGCTTTCGTACAAGTACTCTGACCACTCTTTGTTTCTAGTATTTATCTACATGTAGGGAGCTCAAGTAAGACTTATTTAACCCTATCCAATCTGGGGGCACAAAGTGCCCCCATCCCTGGTTGTTTTCTGTCTTTGTACAGTAAGCTTGTACACCAAAGAACACAGTGGGTCCGGTGGCAGGGTGGAAATATTCTAAAAATTGTAACTCCCAGCTGTTCTTAAACTCATACATGCAGACAAAGATTGCAGTAATACTAAAATGTTCTTACTCTAGGCTGGAATGTTCTCAATATTTCAGTCTGCATGTTCTTCGGTGTACAAGCTTACTGTAGGCAACACTACATGAAGGAGCTTGCTAACAGGCTTTGACTTTTCAATGTAACTTATCTTAGACATTATTGTGATATTTTATTGTTAATTGTGACCCCCGTGTTGAATAAACACTACACTAACACCCCAAGATGAGCTCTGGCTCATGTGATAATTTATGGGCTTTGCTTAGCAAATCCAGAAGTGGACCTGCCAAGGTACAATTCTATACTGGTTTGTGAAATCAGTCACACAGTCCATTTTCTAAGGCTAATTGCTGTACCTTCCCTTGAAGATCTTTGTTCAAGTGATATAGCAAATGGAAGACCTTTCGGCACTTAACACCCCTGCCATTTAATAAACTCCTTGAAATGATCCTTAAAGAAAATTCACAAAGGACACAAAGTGCCTTCCCTTGGATTTTTGAGGGCCAAGAAAGCCTGGATAAGATGGGCTTAAGGTGTATGCAATCTTGTTGGAGTTTGTTTTCTCTGTATCATTGGCTCTCATGAAATAACTGGAAGGCTTGTTAGGATAATAGTTAGCAGTGTCTATGCACTCTGTGTCTTTGTGCATACTTGCAGCATATTGATGCTTTTGTCAGGTTTGTCCAATGGTGGTAACATGCCTGACCATTTCACTTTTGTATGCAGTGATACCAAATGGAGGATTTGACAGTGGATTGTCAAAACCTGAACATTTGCAATCTGCAAGGCAGATAGCTGACCTTAGACCTTTGCCAACAGAAGCTGGTATCACTACTGTGTTACCAGATGAGCGTACATCAGGGCAAGCTACAACTGTGCCTTGTTCAAAAGACTGTCATCCAACTGTCACCACACACAAACATCAAGCAGCTGTTTCCAGTGCAGAGACATGGGCAGTGACAGGGAATTCCCGGTCTGTTTATCGAGTTTCACAGAGTCCAACTGTTGACTTGGCTGTGTCTCAGGCTGCATGCTATCAAGTGGCAGAGAACCTTCAACCGTCTCCTATGGCACCAAAACCAAGCATTAGCCGTTTTCATGATGCACTACCACCCACAAGCAACCAACACTCTCAACATTCCACTATGTTTGATAAAAAGGAAACAGAAGCTCACTTTGAACAGTTTGAAGGTGTCAGTAAGCCAAGCACCTACCAACAGGTTTATCAGCACCACAAGCAGCTTTCAGCGCAGGAAAAACACCAGGAGCATGGCAGTTGTGGACTTGAAGACGAGGAAGACCCCTTGCCTCCACAGTCACGTGCACCCTATCAGCAAGTGAAGCAGGTGATTTCAAGCAATCAGCAAAGCGCTCATGGTCGGCAACCGAGTTCTGTACTGCCTTTGCAGCAGCAAGGCCAAGCATTGCTCACAGACCAGCCAGCTGCTAATCTGCGATCATTGGAAATAAGAACATCACAACCACAAGTTATTTCCACCTTGGCGCAGAACTTCGTTCCAGACCCATCATCAGTGAGTCATTAATGTCTCTGTAGATACTACAATCCTTGTACTGTTGGCCTTGTATCTCTGTCGTGCTTTTCTTGTGGTCGAGAAGAACCGCATTGAGATTCAAACAGCCTGGTGTTGCTAAGCAGATCTGATTCATTTCTTTGTAGAATTATGACCAATTCAAGGTCCAGTTAGATACCATCTCGACACAGCTGGGTCATCTTGGCAGCCAGCTTAATCAGCTTGTTCTAGCTGATCACAGTCGAGCACGTGGTCCTCCTATTGAGAAGGCAGTGCAGCTGCTTCCTGCTGAGAGCCAGTCGTCAACACGTCATTTGGAAAATATTGTTCAGAATATGAGTGCACGGATGATACTGCTCGAGACCCGTCTACAGCAGCTTGAGTGTCAGGTAATTTGTGTGTGATTTACTATATGGGTGTGCATATGTGTGCACATACTTTGTGTCTTACACCTGTGCAATATTGGACACTGCAGTGCTAGTTGTGCAATCTTCAAATCTGGCTGACAAGCATTCTCAAGTATATAGCGCACATGCACGTGCGCGCACACACACACGCACACGCACGGGCCAACCACTCATCCAGTGGCCAGCTGCATGCGCAAACTTCATGGGGAGGGGGAGCCGTTGAAGCATTGAAGTTATGGATCCTTGGCCACACCACAAGAGCAGCTGCTTGTTTCTGTTTCTTAAGACTGTGTGCAGAGTTACTCGCAATGTCTACATGCAGCTGTTTTGTAAGACTGTGTGCAGAGTTACTCGCAATGTCTACATGCAGCTGTTTCTTAAGACCGTGTGCAGAGTTACTTGCAATGTCTACATGCAGCTGTTTCTCAGTGCTCACAATCAACTTGATCATTGTTGATGGCCTGCCTTTTTGCATGCTCAATTTTGAATTTGAAAGTTGCATGGCTACAGGGCCACAGAAAGGATGCCATTGGATTGGGAAAATGTTTTTGGCAATAAGTTTAAAAAAATATGGCATTAAAATCTATCCTTAGAAATTCATGTATACACATACACAAACTGCCATGAATGATCCTTTGGGCAGGTTGCTGTAGATAATAAGTGTGCATTCCATGGTTAATGGTGGCTGTATGTACTGGTACCTGAGAAATTGTGTGTATGTGTGTGAGAGAGTGAGGGAGTGTGTAACTTCTCATATATCTCTCCTGGCCTGAATTGATCCTGTAAGATGTGTGAAGGATCAGAAATGTGTGTAACACTGTGTGTGTATTTACTAACTCTAAATTGTCTACCACAGAGAATGGGACCTGACAGAACTGTGGGTACTTCCCAGCAAAGTGCTTTACCATCATCTTCCATCAGCTCAGACCAGCCAGTTGGTCCAGTTAAGCCAGCTGTACCAGTGGCAGGCAACTTAGCTGCTATACCTGATATCACCCCGTTCTTGAAGCAAAACAGAGAAATGGACAATAACGGTTTGGAGGTTCATGACAGTGATGTGCACTGTACCATTTCTGGAGACACCACTTGCCCAACAGTGATTACAGAAAGACGAGCAATTACTGTTGCTACTCCACACACCAAGGCGATGTCCACTGTGTCTATGGACATATCCTATGTGGTAAGTTCTTCTCACTCTACTCTGTATCATTATACATGCAGGCAAACAGTTGCTCCTGGTTTAGTCTGATCATTTCATTTACTTAGAGTTCTAACTTAGCACCGGTACAAAGCAATAAGGAAAAAACGTTTTGACTGGGTTCCCCAGCGTTCATCTGGTTATCAGAAGAACAGTTTTGAGGAGGCAAGGTGAGAATGCGCTATTGTATGTTACACCAGTGTGGATCCAGAGAGGGGTAGGGGCGACCTGACCTTGAGGCAGACTTTTAATTTCATTTTATCTTCAGTAGAGTTTCAAAATGGGTTCAGTGACCTTCTAATTTCAAAATTTCCCAGGGGAGAACCCCCAAACACGCCTTCGTCAAGTGCTACCTTCTCAACTGCACCTTCCCTTCAGCCAATTCCTGGATCTGCTACTTTACACTGATAGGTCTGTATGAGTGCACACATGAGTGTGTGTGTGTATGTATGTGTGTGTGTATGTATGTGTGTGTGTGTGTGTGTGTGTGTGTGTGTGTGTGTGTGTGTGTGTGTTTGTGGCATGGCTAGGTGTATGTAATCTCAAGAGTAAACACAGCTATAAAGCCTAGTGGAGAAGTTGGGATGATCGAAAAATGCAAAACTGTACTAAAAAGGAGTAAGCAAACTGTAGGTTCCCCGCAAGCCTGACCGAACATGTTATTCTGATATTGTTTGTACACTGAGATCTTTTGTCAACAGTTGCCGTATCCACACTAGAGTTGTCTTTCTGCCTGCATAACCTTTTTGTCCATCTTATTCATTCTCTCTCTCTCTCTCTCTCTCTCTCTCTCTTTCCCTCTCTCTCTCTCTCTCTCTCTCTCTCTCTCTCTCTCTCTCT
>JAOWAW010128493.1:0-11750 GCA_028565695.1 Nicola tetela
GGGGGGGTAATTTGAAATCTTATCTGAATTGTGAAATTTGTAAGAAAATATCAAAATGTGTTCTCCTTGATGAACCATCGATGACCATAGCCACTAAATTATCCATCAGAGGAGCAGTATGAAATGATAGTGACAATGGCACTAGTAGTGTGAATGTTCGTAGAATATAGACTGTAAAGGAGCTCTGAAGAAGTTATAAGAAGAGTTGTTGCCAAAGAATTAAATGAATTTGGATTGGGTTTGCACAAGAGATTAGTATTAATAAGAGAGACTAAAGTAAATGAGGAAGGAAGACTTGAAGAGAACTTGACTTGTGTGATTGTGAATAAATGACGATTTTCATAGACTGGGAAAACCAGTGAAAAAGATACCATCTGTTCATAATATCATAAAGTGTACTCTTTGGCTGAGGAAAGGTACGAGAATTCATGTCTTAAGTGTGTGGATTTACTTGATTGAATCCGGTTGGAGATAAGGGCCTAATTTTGGACTTGGGATGAGGTGTGTTCTTCTAGACAAGAACATGTGGGGATAAACAATGAGAAAGGCACGATTAGAGCTATCATGGAGTGTCCATGGTTGGCTAATGTGTCTGTAATCATTGGAAAGTGCGTTTTGTGTGTTGGCAGAACGGAGAAACACCTCTCTTTGTGGCATCCCAACAGGGTCATTTAGAAATGTGTTCAGTTTTGATTTCAGCTGGAGCGGCAGTAGACCAACCAAAAAATGTGAGTGGGTTTCACTTTGGACAGAACGGATTTCATTTATATTTTATACATAGAGTGGAGAATACTTGACTCAAGTTAAAAATCACGGTTTGTGGGTATTATTGTGAATATGCAGCAGAGTCGGAGGTTTTTTAATGAATGAAATACAAACAGAAAGTGGAAATTGTTTAACTGTTCTAAGAAAGGCAAATGTATATGAAAGCTTCCTTGACAAGGGTGTCTAAGTTGCTGTGAACTGGCGGTTGTTTTGCACTTGTGTCGGGCAGTAGAGTAGTTGAATTTGTTGAGGCGGTCCTGGATGGTCTTTTAATGGTAAACATCTTTTGGTCTTCTCCCCATAATTGTTTGCCATGACGAGGGCTATGTAATCTCTACAATTCATTTATTGTCTCAAATCTTCATGGAAAAGGAACCCAAGAAGCTGTATCTTTTTTGGTAAATTGAGTCATGTGATCAATGTTGTGACTTCATCAACACAAAATCGTGAGTTATACATTATTTTGGAAGTGAGCACTTTGTATCTGGCATCTGCTGAGCCATCCGTTGGAAAAGTTCTGGGCATGTTGATGGTATGAAGCGATAAAATGGTGTGTCTTAGATTTTCCGATTTCGTTTCCATTATCAGTGAATGGCCTCTAAACACTTCGCTTGAAGTATTCTGAGTCTACTTATTGAAGCATGACATTTAAACCTCAGACAAGCTCTGTTGGTCACTTCATGCCAGATACATGCGCAGAAATTTGCAGTTAGAAACTTGCAGTTGGATAGTTGAACAGATGCCAGAGATGAATCAATCACTTTGAAAATTTGTCAATGTTGCCATTTGTGTTGAGGATGTCAAAGCATTGATCAGATGACTAATTATGTAAGCAAACATTACTTGCTGGAGTACACTTTAATCACACCATCAGGAAGTGCATACATTCACGGGAGAGATGAGGATTACTTAATTTGCAATCTAATCTGATGAAAAAATATACAAGAAAATGCAAAAAGATGTTTTCCTTGTCGGACCATCAATGACCATCTCCACTTAATATGATATTAGTGGAAAATTAAGTTCCATTTAGCATGTGTGTGAAACAATAATTAAAGTATAAATACAATGATGGCTGAGAACTTTGGTAGAATTTTTAATGTAAAGGGACTCTAAAGAAGACCTTGGAAGAGTTGTTGGCAGAGAATTCAATAAATCTAGTAGTAGTGCTTTCAATTGGGTTTGTGCAAGAGATCAGTAAATAGACTAAAGTAAATCATGAAAGTAGACTTGAAGAGAACTTGACTTGTGTGAATGTGAATAAACAACGATTTTCATAGACCGGAGAAACCAGTGAAAAACCTACCATCTGTTCATAATATCACAATGTGCAGTGACTAACTCTTTGACTAAGAACAGGCATGAAGAGGCATATGTCTCAAGTGTGAGGATTTACTTCATTGAATGCAGTTGGAAATAAAGACCCAATTTTGGACTTTGGATGGTGTGGGTTCTTCTGGACAAGAACACGTCGAGATAAACAATGAGAGAGGCATAGTTAGAGTTTTCAGTGAGGGCCTATAACTGGCCTGTGTGTTTGGAATCATGGGAAAGTGTGTTTTGTGATTTTTCAGGGTGGTACAACACCTCTTTTAATGGCATGCCAACATGGTCATTCAGATGTGTGTTCAGTTTTGATCACAGCCGGAGCAGCAGGAGACCAGCCGGCAAAGGTAAGTGGGTTTTGCTTTGAAAAGAGCAGATTTCCTTAGGACTGTATACATAGAACAGAGAATGCTGGGCTCAAGTTAGATATCATGGTTTGTGGGTATTGTTATGCAAAGTTAATAATCAAATGTAGATTTGTATGAAAATGAGCAGGAAAGGAAATTCTTGTTGAGGTTCCCAAAGAGGCAAATTTAACTGGATGCTCCTTTGGAACTCTTTCTTTCTATCTATAATTTGGCTTGATTCAGTCCAACTAAAATTCAGTGTCTCATTTAGGTTTGGATTGGTGTGACTTTTCATGCTAAAAACATGGGGTATACCCAATGAGAGAGGTGTGGTTTGAGTCTTCAGTGAATGTCCATACCTGATACGTGTGCATCATGGTTTGCATGTAACTTTCTCATGATCAGTTATTGAGCTGATATACATATGGAGAAGCCTGGAAAAGGAATAGTTGTAGTGATGGCCAGAAAGGCAAAATGTAACTAATGCTCCGTTAGGAATTGTCATTTTTCTGTACCATAATTGTCAGAATATAAGCCGCAATGACATATAAGCCACAGTCCCCTTTTTCCCGATTCTGACACTACATAATTATGTTAAAGCCTATACTGTAGCGCATTTGGCTCCAGTGTGACTTTTTGGGGGGAAATTTTCTTGTTAAAACTGCGTCTTATATGCCGACAAT
Organism: Nicola tetela; assembly: GCA_028565695.1. Lineage (NCBI taxonomy): Eukaryota > Metazoa > Porifera > Calcarea > Clathrinida > Clathrinidae > Nicola > Nicola tetela. The sequence continues at coordinate 3,122 of JAOWAW010128493.1, forward strand.
TACAGTACACATGACTTAGGATTACTCTGTAAACTTGTGTCAGATTATGTGGTTGTGATCTTATATAGTTGAGAGAATAGAACAAACATTTAATACCTTAAACAGACATCTTGCTGAGTGTAAGATATTGCCGGTAACGGGCCCATAAGGGCTGAGGAGGGCCCCACAGACAAATAATTCGTGTCCGTCTGTGTGTGTGTGTGGGGGGGGGGGGGGGAGGGGGTCTGTCCGTCACACTGCAACCGTTACTACACAGCGCGCGCTAATCTCGTCTATTTTCCTGATCAAAGTGTACAGTAGGAAGGTGTACATGCTTCAATCGAGCCGTGCAGCAGAAGTGCAGCTGTTCAATCACCTCCTTTTTGCGTGATCAAAATCTATGGTATGCCTGCGACAGCTCCATTCGCATGCCACTTGTTGTCAACCCCTGTAACGCAATCACTCCCTATATAGGGTCACGGCCATGGATGCAGTCACTGGCCCTCTGCAGGATCACGGCCTTGTACAAGGTAGCGACCACATACCATGTTCCAACCTTGTACTATGTACTTGTTAGGCTGGTTCCATCCCCTGCCCTGGCCCTTGTTTGTAGTAGGTACCCCTTGGAAATTTTTTTTTGCACGTTAGAGCTGTGAAGATTAACACTGCTGTTTTTTGATTGTGCAGCATGCAAATGAAAAACTGACAAATTCACATGTATGATCAAGCACTATAAGTTTCTTTTTTAACGAGAGTCCTTGAAGTTCAATCCAGATTAACATTATGTGGCGGTAATGATGAGACCAAAGAAGGCTCCAGAAACGTTGATTGGCAGGTGCAGAAGGAATTGGCCTTCTCCAAGATGTGGGCATGGGTTGCTGCCACATTTCCAGGAGCTCCATGCTTTCTTCTTTATCTCTCCTCCTCAACCAGCTTTGGCTCATCTTTCCCTGATCTTTTCCTTCTGCATTTTCTACCTGGCAGAGATGAAAGCCAGATGGCTCGCATAAAACTTCCCCAATGCTCAAACCAGCATTGCTGATGTGCCGTCATTCCTGCCATACCTTCTAAATTTGCAGGCTTATGAAAACACATAGGATCACCAGCCTCATAGAGCTCCGCACACAGCGTTTTCTTGCCTGCAGTACGTACAAGTACATGGTACAAGGTACAAAGTCGCAACGTGTTGTTGGTTACACATGTCTTTATGATACATGGAGGCCCTGTACAAAATCGCAACGTTGTCTACAAGGCCACTACCTTGTACAAGGCTGTGATCTTGTATAGGGCCATGACCCCATATAGGGCTGGGACCCTATATAGGGCGTAACATATTTTCTCACAATATCACTCTTCTACTCCACAAAATTTGGTGACATTTCTTCTCCACAAAATTTGGTGACATTTCTCCTCCACAAAATTGGTGACATTTCGGCTGGTAAATTCTAACCATCAGATATATAAAAACCTACATGTCTTCTGTCTCAGGAGTGTATTTATGTACAGACTGTACAGGAAAGGGGAGAGGTGCTAATTGCGCTTCATGTGGTGTGGCTGCTGTGCAAAAGGCCTCCAACCAACCCTAACAGGGAAGTACGTATCATTCTCATCACACCATTCAGAGGACATGGAACAATCCGAAGTAAATGCACTGAGAAAGGGAGTTGACTACACGATGCTCAATGAGGCGTCCGGATGTGCGGAAGAGCAATGCATTGGGAAAGACCTGGCACTAAATGGCTATCCACTTCCATTCATTCACAGGACCACAACCTCTCAACCAACTAAGAGCACCAAAGTAAATGCCCAGGCACCAATGATGCCAGGCAACAGCTAGCATACCCTATGTCAGTGGTATAAGCGGGAGCATTGACCGTATCCGGGCTCCACTTCAAGTTCACATAGTCATGAAACCTCAAAAGATGAAATGGTCCCTAATGGAGGGTGTGGAAGTGAGTATACCGGCAGATCAAACTCCTGGAGTTGTATATGATATTAAATGCACAGCTGCAAGGTCTATATCAGCGAAACGGCACAGACAATCAGATAGCTAACCAAGGAACACCAAGAATGCCATGACACCCCGAAATTATCCACTGTAGCAAGCCACGCACAGGATGGTCACGTGATACATTGGCTCCCAAAAAGTGCTGGCAATAAGATCACTGAATCAAGCAAAAAAGGACAGGATGTAGTTACGGATCAGGATATGATAAGGGTATATGAAGCTCAGCAAGATTTGGCTGGATATGGTATAACAATATCAACGCACGACGCACACATGCATCCAACCTCCACCGAGTCGGCATGCACAATTTTGATATCCTTGCCCCCTCCCTAATATCTGCACAGCAAGCTCAACAATTGCCTCCACTGAGACCTTTTGCACAACAGCCATATCACATGCAACGCAAATAGCACCTCTCCCCTTCCATGTACAGTCTGTACATAAATACACTCCTGAAACAGCAAGTCACCAGAGTTTTTATTTGTCTGATGAAGGTCGGAGTTTACTTGCCAAAACGTCACCAAACACATTTTGAGTTGGAGAAAAGTGATGTTCTGATAAAATGACCTTTATAGTCATGTAGTCTTTGGATGGGGAACCATAGTACTCTGAGAGTAAATGTAATGATAGCTTGAAACTTTGGTTAAATGTTAGACTGTGTTGTTTGTATTTGTTTGAGCAGGACAAACAAATCAATTATTTGAGTGTGTGTATTGATCATAGTAATGAGTGCAATGAAGCAATTATATGTGTAGTACTGCCTGTTGCAAGGCCAAGCATACTGCAAAATGGGAAATTTTTGCAATTCGTTATGGCAAGCCAGCCTCTTTTTCATCAGGCTGTTTTTGTGATATATACTGGGTTTGTTCCGCGCAACAGAGCTGAGCCTGGTGCATTCTGGAGTACTTTTGCTGTGTATGCAGTCCCAATTTCAACCTACTTTGCTATTCATGAAAATTCCTGCTATCAAAAATTTCCTGTATTATACTATACTTCATAAAAATGCAGGAGATTGCACACCTGACTGGACGATAACCAGGCAAACTGTGTGTACATGTTTCTAATCATTCCAACTTTAGTATGAAGCAGTTGAGCCTGCTTTTTCAACGTGCGACAAATTTGTTATTCAAGTGGTGTACAGTTTTCTTATACTCATCCCGCATCAGCGGATTATCCGCCCTTGGATCAACCATATCTTTAAATAGTTGCTGGATTTCCATGCCAGCATAGTGGAGCATCAAGCTCCAAAGCCTGGTTGGGTCTTTTATACCATTCCCTTTCACAAATATTTGAATCCTTGCAGCCATGTCTGCCAGTGCTGAGACACTTCTGCTGCAGATCCACTCAATCTAAACTTTGGAAGTTTAGTATCTTTTTCCATAACAACAAAAATGAAGGTTCATTAAGAGGTAAGTCTCGTAGGCAATGTGATATCTTTTAAACAGAACCCTCAACATGCCACACATTCACCTCATCATCTTCATAATTCTTCCCATTCCACGCATTACGTGCCTGTATGAGCATGTGCAAATATACTCCAAGGTCCATCCACGAACCTGTTTTGCTAAACAATATCGAAACATTCAGATTCTACAGAGCCTCTTTTGGAGTTATTTCAACTCTGCTCCACCTTGGTGCAACACTGGACCACCACTTGAGGCAAATTGATAGTGATGTGCCCAAAGACATTCTCCAGAAGGTGTATGTTGACAATGTCATAAGCAGAAGGACATCATTCCAAGAAGCGGTAACGTTTGCACTCAGCAGAACTGCGGCAAAATTTACTTAAAGGCAGTGGTTATGTTATCACGCCAGTTGCCTGTATTTAGCATTTCTACTACAACATTCCTGTACTGAAAATGTAACTCTAACTGTTGTAGAGACGCCATCCTGGCCTTTGGCATAACCTGGAAATAACCGCCTCCCTCTAGAGCCTGGAGCACTAAATGGACAATTAGTGGGATCCGCACAGACAAAGAAAAAGCATCGGTACTATAAGTTGCAAACACTTGCACTCTATTACTGCTGTATTGCTCTTTCGCCAGTTCTTCCTTTTCTTTTTATGTCCAACCTTCCTTAAGTTCCACCTTCTTTGGCGGCCGCCCTTGGTTAAAATGGTATATGCATGCATGACATGTATGTGATGCGCCAATATTCAAATATTGCTGTCACCCTTAGATTTTATTGCTCGCAGTTTGGTCTAAATTTATTCTCTCTTAGATTATCTCATGATGGTCTTTGCCTGCAATAGTGCAGGAGAATGGTGACAGAGATGGTGACAGTCGTCGTGTAAGTCAGACTAGATATTTATGCGCTGCACATGTCAGATCTGCTACCAGGGGGATACACTAATTGTATGGGCACATATTGTAGCATGTGGGCATATCCTCCACTGCCTTTACATATTTCTAATCAGGTGTACTATGAGGGAACACAGAATTCCTTTGAACATCTCCTTTCATATGAGTGTCTTGTAAAAAGGCTGATTGGCAGATTCTTCAATGGTTTATGTTTCTGTTCTAATTCCCTTTTAAACAACAGCATTCATATGCTTCTTCCTCTCGTAAACGGCGCACACGCAGCCTCTCTGTACAGCTTAGGTATACCTGTTTGTGAGGGTATAATTTGTAAATTCCTAGCCTGTCCCATCATAACTTATCTTATGTATCAGGTAAAACAGTTCATGGTGACATTAATGATAACATCAATATATACATACTCTCAGCTGTTGCCTCTGGATTGCATTGTTCAGGGTGGGAATCCTTATACACATGAAACAGCCATTGTCATGTAGGGTTCAAACCTGAATCCATGGACTTTGTTTTATCTCAAAATTGGCCAGAGGACTGAAAAAGTGTGTTACTAACATTTTCCAGTTCTCCTTTATTAATTAACCTAATCATTAATATCTGCTGGTTGCAAGTTTATGCGGTTGTGTTGACCCAGTATAGGTCATACAAGTGTAAATGTGGTTAGAAGACTGTGAAATGAAGTGTTTCACAAAAGGCAATACTTTACCGTCAGCTTGTTCTTTTCTGATATCCATTCAGACTCAGCCAAAACGGTCTCGTGGACGGCCGCGGATAGACTAGGTATATTTGTATTACAGTAAACAACCCTGTACAGAGTTACCAAGACTTCAATATTTCTTAAAACCTTTGTATTTGGACATGCCTGCTGCTTTCTTTTTCACCTCTCAGACTGCTTCAGTTCTCAAAGAACCAGCCAGTATAGGCCACGGAAGGCGTGGTCATTCGCATAAAGTGGTAAGTAGGAAACAGGAGTAAACGTATAGCCCTAGGGAAAGCTTGAAGGGTGTTGTTATTCAAATTACTCACCTAAAGCTTGCTTTAACCAGTTTGAACATCCTCACTCATACTGGTCACATGAAGGGTAAGACCAGAGACAATAAAACTGGAAGGTAACATATGAATTAACACAACAGAAGTGGGGAAGATGTCCAAGTTTGCAACATTGAATGCGGTCATTGAAACTGTGTCTGTGAAAAACTCAATTGTTAAGGAAGGATTGCTGGCTCTGCACTTGTTTGCATGGAGATGAAAGATATTCATAAGTTTGGAGGATAACAAAAGGTTTATGCTGCAGTCACCCATGGCACCCCTTGAACTATTAAGCTTATTTCTTGTTCCTTAATTTTACAATAAAGATACCTTGTTTGCTAACATAGGGTTGATTTGATGTTACAAATCATTATATATATACACACTTGGATATAATATATACGCATACTAGCATGTATTTGTGCCTATATATGCATGTATATTTTTACCAGTATAGATATACACAAAAGGGAGGGAAGGGAACAGGCAAATGTCTTTAATCCTGTGCTCTGAGTTTCACACTTTCGCCATCTTTAGACAGGAATTTGGGAATTCTTATACTTATAACTATATCTATCTATCTGTCTATCCATATAATATATAATTACATATTATATAATTTCATTGTTGGTATGTGTAAACCAAGCCAGAGTGCAGCAGACAACAATAACACCTTTACATTATTCAATGTAGATCTGCGTCCACATCGAGAGAAATCAAGGTTATTTGAGAAGTATTTGAGGAAATCAGAGACAATTATTTTATATTTATGGAAATGTAGTTGTGCACCTAGCACCACAGATTTTTAATGATGCACAAATGTAAATGTCAGGGAGTGCTAACAGCGTACATCAGTACAACGGACAATTTTAATGGTACCTGCAGGATGATGGTCAACACTTAACAATAGCAAAAGTGTATGCGTAATCCTATCTACAAGAAATTTGACTGAAATCTAGAATAATAAACGAAAGTAAAATTTGTCCGTGCTCAGAAATAATAGTGCTAAGTGAACAACCTGGTATAATTCTACCTCCAGTTGTGTGCAGTCTTTTCCACTTCTCTGAGGGTTAGCCATTTGCAATTACACATACCTCACATACCTCCTGAATTGTAGATGTTCTCTGTAATGCAGGTGACACCTCAGCAAAGGAGCGTCTCGTATAGTGCATGTACATGAACATGTTCTGGTATTTTTCTAACACCTGCTGCAGCACCTAAACAATTTTTAGTACTATTTTCTCCAGACTTTAAGTGAAGATTTCAGTATCACAAAAAAGTAGAAACATCGAGGTGATTATGAGAATGCAACTTTGGCTCTTATTCTTCATTCAGTGGAGCTACTTTTTGTTTGTTCTAACAAGTCAGGGCGCAAGACCACATTACGTAATTTGAATACCCATTTGTACACTTTAGCCATAGCATTTAACTTGAACTTTCAATTGCAGCGCATGTTTAAAATACTCAAGCCCTTCATTTGGCAAGTGGGTGTTGAGTCGCCAGACAGCACCAGGGCAGTGGTTTTTTTCTTGGCTTAGGAAGCAAGCAGCATTTTCAAATGGATTGGAGACCACCCTGCAAAAATGTGCTAAAGTGGTTCGTTTTGAAAGCCTATAAGAATATCAAGGAGATTGTCTGGAGTTTCCCTGAAGCATTGTTCATTCAGCTGCAAAACAATCAACCGTATAGTGCAGATATTTCAGTACACAGGTTTTGCAGTTTTCAATGGCAATTATTCACACTGTACTCAATTAACTGATTGGCTGCAATTTGCTGTTGCTCCCCATCTTTTGCAGATTGTGTTTTCTACACTCTGTTCAGCAAGGTATGATCAGGTAAGCGATAATGTCAGAAAAACATGCAGGCCTACAGCAGTTACCAATGTATTTGAATTTGCTGCTGTACAGACCAACACTGGGCTTGGAGCTGAGTCAGACCAAGACCTGGTAAGGCTTTAGACTGTTGTTGATCATGCATGGTTTCGTTGTTTATTGACAGCAAGGATAAGATATTCAGAGTGTGAAGAAACTTCAACGGTGATGCTACATACTTTTAAGTCTAATTAGATGCAACTACAACTTTCTTGCTGCAGTTTGGTGATGTTAGACCCAATCAACATTCCATTTGCACTGGCTCTGATAGCGACTCGATATGTTGACTTCTTCCCACTTGTGTCACCTAATTGCAACTTACACCTTCAATCTTTAGTTTCTGCCTTTTTGTACTTTCTGTGGAACATTTAGGAAACAGATAGTGTTTAACAGTAGTGTATTGTCGGTCTATTTGCAGCATGATGGACAGCGACCTCGCCAGCACTTGACTGTTAAAGGAAGAAACCTATGTGCATTCAAGGCATTGTATAGATATTAGAATACAATTATTCAAATAATGATGCTGCCTAAGTGCGTAGCCAAATTTAAATCACCTCTATGACTCATGGGGGTTTCAGAAAAATATTGCCACATATTGACTTCACATTACCTAAAATTTTTAGGCAAGTTAATGATGGCTTTTACTTAATTTCCCTTCTCTCCTCAGATGCCTTTCCACGACCCTGATGATGACTCTGAACTGTCTGATTTCACCATTGAGAGGTATAAGAAGAGGCTGCGGGAAAGCTTTGACATCTTGACGGATAAGAAGTACAATCAGTGGAAGGCCAGGAAGGAAAGCCTTGTTGGAGATTTGACCACCATGGGCAGTTACTGTATCATGTTTGTAGCGACTAGTACCCAATGGCATTTCTTTCACTTTTATACTTAGAAGACAGTTGTATGTTAACAGTGCAAGTCTTCAAATGATCTCATTGCACGTGGTTTTGGTTTCTCGATGTCTCTCTCAATTAGAAGCTATTGCTTTACGTTTCCCTGCAACTTTTGACTGGTAGAAGACCTGAGCAGTAAGGATTTCTGGCACAGCAGCAGTGCAAACTGAAGTGCTTGCTTTTCATTGTTTAGCTTCAGCTATCCAGTGAAAGCACAGACAAAGGCCATGGTGAGTGAATGGACAGGGCAACTTTTACAGTAAAAAAGAAGTTTCCATCATACTGTACTCAAATGGTACAATGTTTCCTTTTGTCCATCTTCTGAAAAATTACATTTCAAAGACAGAATAATCAGCGTGATTTAGGAGGCAAAATTTATGACAAAACAAATCCTTCAAGCACAGGTAAACCTCGTCAGAAACAATATATGCTAACCAACAGCCACTTTAATTACAGCAGATTGTACCACTTGTAGTCAGACAACCTAGACAAGTTGTGCACTTAACTGATACGGCTAGATGCAAATGGAGTGTGCTG
>JAOWAW010128526.1:7493-18939 GCA_028565695.1 Nicola tetela
TCTTCTTTCTTTGTGCAGTGTGTTTAACACTGGAAAATTTAATGTTCAACTGGCTAGCTGTGTTCCCTCAATCTTTCTGAATCCAAAGTAGTACTACAGGTCAACCCTCATTATAATACATAATGCTTTGGAAACAGGAAAAATTACTTACTAATGAGGGTTTTGTACTAATGAAATTATTACTAATGGGGGTCAGCAGCCACAAATTGCCCATTTTTACATATTATGAAGGGTAAGCCACAGTTGCATGGCCATCCCTGTGTCTCCGCTGCAATACAGTGTACAAGGGTAGACAGTCTAGTCATTTTGCGTGCCTGCAGGTAACTTTGCTCGTTAGCGCTCCTACAAAGTGTAGGCCAACATGTGCACCGTGTACTGCACTGTCACCAATGTAGATAGTTTCAACCATGTAGATACCCATGACCATGGCTGACTGACAACCTGGATACATTATATGTTAGTTGGCACCATGGTGGCACCAACCTCTTGAAGATGATTACACAATTACCCAGAAACTAAATAGGTGTCAAGTTTCCTCATATGCGCTAAGGTAGCCAGCCCATCGTTGTGATTGTAAGCGGGTACTGCAGGTAGTAGACCAGTGATTTTATGCCGCAATGAGGGATGGCAGTCATACAGAAGTGAGATTTGTTACTGGCATGTAATAATGAAAATTATGTTGTAATAAATTACGTATTAATGAGTTGGCCATCCATACATTTTATATTGACACCAATTGGGAAAAGCGCAAAGTTATGTACTAATTAATGAGGTTTATGTAATGATGGTTGTTATAACAAGGGTTGGCCTGTAGTGCCCATCCGTGAATGAAGAGATTTATAAAGGTGTTTGTGTTGCCATTAAAATATATATTCTATTTTGTGGTATGCCTGCATGGCAGAATTTGAAGAGGCAAAGGGAATTTTAGAACTAGCATTTAACTGTTCTCATTTTGCTCATAAAATTGAAGTGTAGTGTGTGACAACTTTTGTGTTGTTTTTGCCTGATCACAGCATGAAGAAGCCTGGCAAGCTCTAAAGTTGACTGCGCGGCTACCACCTGCAGGCGGCAAGGAGGAGAAGCCATCCAGAGAGGATGGAGAAGGGGTGGATGTTCTATTGAGGAAAAGGCTAGAGAAGGCAGCATGGGAGGTGCAGGCTGCACCAAGGATGATGGAGCTGCTTCAGTCAGGCAAGAGAAGTTCTCATCAGAAGAAAATCATCAGCTGCATTGATCGCTTAGCAAGTGGACTGTGGACTGAGTCTGATAGCTGCAAGCTCAAAGTACCGGGAGATGACTTGGAGCTATATGCAGCCAATCTTGGTGGCACAGTACAAATGGTGTGGGAAAAGGCAATTGCTTTCTCGCCCCGATGTTACAATCCAGAAAGCAGAACCCACATCTACACAGAAGTGATTCGCCTGTGGGATGTTGTGGAGAACGAGGAGCAGCGTGGGAAATGCATTGCAACAATTGAACGATGTCATCAGCGAGGCAAGATGTCAGATTTACAGAAACGACTTCTCCAAACAGGCTCAAGTGAAGAAGCAGTCAAGGAAGCAGTCACAGGGAAAGGGCAGCACTACCCCCGGCAATTCCATGCCGATCAATGCATAGGCAAGCAAGAGTGTGAAATCGAGCCTCCAGCGAAACAATTTGCTCCGCCAGCAAATGCAGACCAGGCCGCTTACGACATTCTGAAGTTCTATGAGTTTTCATCATCTGTAGCCAGTGCAGTTCTCTCTCAGCGTGCAAAGGGAGCCATCTTTCCTTTTCTAGTCACTGCTGAGGAATTCGAGATAATTAAGCTAGAAGAGGGTAGTTCAGTTTTGTTACTGGGACGGAGCGGCACGGGCAAAACGACCTGCTGCCTGTACCGGCTCTGGAATCACTATCTTGCTTACCAGTTACTCTTGAAGGACAATGACGGTGTACCGTTGATCCAGCGTGGTGCCCCACCAGCAGAAGTGCTTCCTCCAGTAGTAGTGGATGATGAGCCCTTGGATCTAAATGCATTGGCTGATGCACCGGAAGAAATCGACATCTTATTGCAGCAGCGTGCTCCTCGTGTTGTGCCAACTGGTGAGGAACGAATTGAGCACCTGCACCAAGTGTTTGTGACTAAAAATCCAGTGCTTTGTGAGCGCATGCAGAAGCACTTTGTGCAGCTGCTTCAAGGCGCTGAGCAGGAGCTGCAGACTCGTTATGAGAAAGATGCTCCACTGCCAAACGGGCTGGAAGATGCTGAAGACTCCATCTTTCCGCTTTTTGTCACATCACGAGAGTGGCTGATGCTGCTGGATGGCTCACTGCCACCACCGTACATGTTCCAGCGACATCCAGATGGCAGGCCAAAGAGCAGACGTTTTTGTAAGATGGATCAAGATGGGAACATCGCAGTGCATGCTGTGTTTGGACAACGCTTTCATGCTGCAGCAGCAGGTGCAGGTCAGGCTGCAGAGGAAGCAGAAGAGCATTTACTTGAGCAAAGAGGTGCTCTACGAAAAGAAGTCACCTACAAGGTAAGTAGAGGAATTTGCATGGAAGAATGGTTATCTATTGGTGGCTGGATGTGCCATGAATAGCACTTAGAAAAAATTGTTCAATCATAGGTCCTTTTCTCACCAGCTGGCTCAGTTCATTTCCTCTAGTTGCCATAGTAACCTGCTTCCCTGGTTTTGCTATCCTTTCTCTGTTTGGTCTAAGTGCAGGTATTTCTGAATGAAGTCTGGATGAAAATCTCAAACAAGAAAGATCGCACAAGTTATCATCCACAGCTAGTTTGGGAGGAGATCAAGTCTTTCATCAAGGGATCTCTAGTAGCTATACATAAGCCAGAGGGTCACCTGACAGAAAGCCAATACTTGGAGGTTGGGCGCAAACAGGCACCAAACTTCCAAGGTGACCGAAAAACCATTTACAGGCTTTTTCGCGCTTATCAGGATCACCTCAATCGTGAACATTACTTTGATGAATGCGATGTCGTACGATCAGTATATGAGCGCCTGAAGTCTTGCACAGCAGCTGCTAACTGGACGATTCACCGCCTCTACGTTGATGAGACACAAGACTTCACTCAAGCTGAGCTGGCTGTCTTTCTTCGAGCCTGCGCTGACCCAAACGGTCTGTTTTTTACTGGTGACACAGCTCAAAGCATTACACGTGGTGTTCGCTTCCGCTTCAAGGACTTGCAGTCATTGTTCTGGCATGCTCAAGCTGCAGCAAAGAAGCAACATGGTCAAACTGAGTTGGTGTTGCCAAAGATTCACCATTTGTGTTACAACTATCGCTCACATGCAGGAATTCTCAAGTTAGCTAGTAGTGTCATCGATCTTTTGCAACGTTTTTTCCCAGAGTCGTTTGATGACAACTTTCGTCGAGACCAAGGGTTGTTTGATGGTCCTCAGCCAGTTCTCCTTGAGGCATGCACTGATGATGCTTTAGCTGCTTTGCTGAAAGGAACCAAAGAGGATATTGAGAACTCTATCATTGAGTTTGGTGCAAAACAAGTAAGTTGCTCTTCCTCTCATTCTAATGGAGCTTCCACCATTAAGATCCATGAATGGTTGCACTAGACTAAATGTTTTCCAATGGCTTTCTAATAGATAATGGTCATTTCTCCATGGTAACATACAGACCACAAGTAGAGGTGAGAGCCTGGTCACTGGTCAAGGCTGACTTCTATGTTTTCATTCCATCATGACTGTAGCTATTAGTGTGTGATCTGTCACAAGTTGGTATCACTGAACCATACGCCCATGGGCATGGTTGAATTACTGGCTGTACAGATGGCAAGGGAAACAATTGAGAACGGAGTGATGATTACAACATTGGGAAAGAATTGGTTAGGGCAGGCTTGTCAATATACTTTTTTCCTTGTTTGCTGTCTTAGGCTGTTCTGGTTCAAACGGTTGAGGCACGGGAAAAGCTGCCGGACAAGATTAAAGCCAACACGCCTTTTGTTTTAACTATGTTCGAGGCAAAGGGTCTGGAGTTTGATGACGTACTGCTCTACAACTTCTTGACAGATTCCAAGGTTTGTTTGCACAATTCAGTTCATAGGATGAGAGAATTAGCATAATTATGCTATCAAGTTGCTCACAACAGATGAATGTAAAGCCACATAACTAGATAATGGTAGTCATGTGACACTTCCACTGCAGTGTGACCTTGGTGTGTTTACGCTAATGTACTGCTAAGTGCAAAAAGGGTGGTTCTCTTCCAGTTTAACACAATTTTTCATGTGGTGTTGGTTCACCTTGGCATGGCATCAAAGGTTTAGTCCGGTTGTGTTCAATTTAGCCAGTGAAACCAGAGAAATTGTTAGGTAATGATTCTCACAGCCATGAAGTGTCTCTGGTAGCCAATCTAGTGTAGACTAATCATCTTTGCTGAAACTCTGCTAGCTTTGCCTCTCGTCCTTGTTGAGATGCCTTCTCTTGCTCTGACCATTCTTGGCTCACACCTCTATAGTATATCATGATCACAGTCATTCATCAGTGTGTCTTAAGTTTCTATAGAATGTTCATTTGTACAACAGAGCTCTTTTAGAGTGACAAATCGTCTTCTTTCTCGAACTCTTCACACACCCCTTTACTCACTCATCACACATTTTTTCTGTTTTTTTTTCTTCCTGATTTTATTACCACTTTGCACAGATGTACAGACCATGTGAACAGTATTATCAAAACTGCCTTTAGCTAATAGTCAGCATGTACATGGAGGGGATTTCCTAGCACAGCAGTCACAAGAAACTTTTTTCACAAGGCATTTCACCAGAAGTGCCTCTGGCTTCATCAGTCATATAAGAAAGACAAGGGAGTACAGAAAGCTAGAGATTCTTATACTATCGTGTTGAGGGTGTGAGTGCATGTTGCTATAGGTGTCAAAACCAGACAAGATGTGACAACGTGTTACTAAGTGACGTGCTCCCTAATGTATGTATATGTATGTGCTGTATGTATGGTGCATTAATCGTTCTAGGAGAGCAGTGGCGACGTCTTGTGAAAAAAGTTTCTTGTGACTGTTGTGCTGGGAAATCCTCTTCATGTTATGACTACCCAGTCAAGATCTCTCAAATCCTATCTTAGTCAGCATGTAGTATATCTGATGCCCTCATGTCACGCAAAGGAGGAGTTTTGGAGATTCTTAACCATTTGCACACATCCACAAGAGCAAACGTCCGACAGGGTCACTAAATTCACCACACTATTGTTTTCTTTATCAGGCTAACAAGGAATGGCGTGTGGTCACTACTTACCTTGAGGAATGGCTAAAGACTGACCCTGATGAAGGCAAGAGCATTGACGATCCCAACTACCAGAGGCCACGAAAGCTCGACTTTAACCCAGACATTCACAAAGTTCTCTGCTCAGAGCTCAAATACCTTTACACAGCGTTGACACGGAGCCGCGCCAAGGTTTGGTTGTATGAGTCTGATGTTGAATGTCGCTTGCCAATGTTTGACTATTTCCGCCGCCGCAACCTGGTCCAGGTGAACTCAGACGGTAAGATCCATTCTGCCAGTTAACCTCAGTTGTATCTCAGAGGATCTACTGTAGTTTGAAGACAATGTTATCCACTTTTTGGCCTCTCTTTCCATGCAGGTGGCTTTGCAGCCCCATCCTCAAAATTAGAATGGATTGAGCAGGGCAGCCGCCATTTTCAAGAACGTCGCTATGATTTAGCTGCAAAGTGCTTTTACAAGGTGATAGCATTGTGCATGCCCATCTGTATGCTAAAACACAAATTTACACAACTACAGCCAGTAGGCAGCAATGAATTGTAACAAAGGTCCCTGGTACCACATTATATTAACAATACTGCAATGTTGTTGAAAAACATATGAAGCTAGTGTAATAAGTGGCAATGTTTGTGTCCACCTATTAATGCTTAAAATAGAATTGTTTCCTTTTTACTATGCTACAAATTCTAGAAGAAGAACATTTGTTTTGCTTTTCATTTGTCATGACTGGACTTGAACCTGTGGCACTAAATCGCTAAACAAATGAGAGTTGCCTTTGCTATCCACTGCGCCATCCCACCATCCTCAAAACAGATGGGTTCAGATGTAGCTTCAAGCATGGGCTATCCTGTACACAGGGTCAACACAGAATTAAGTCTAATGATGGCCGTTGAAAGGCACGCACAGCTGTCATTGAGAGCATGTTCAATGTGATTTGTGCAGACGGATCTCAACTGTACGTGTAATGGTCTGGTCTGTTCTGCCCAGCCAGCAGTACTAGAAGATAGTAGAGTATAGAGATTTGTGTGGCCTGACTTGAGATGAAAGTGACGAAATTGAAAAAGAAGAAACAAATGAAGAGCAAACATAGGTTTTCCTTCCTGAATGCTATGGTTCATATGGTAGTAGCTACAATCATGATGAAACTAAGATGTAGAAGTCAGCCAAGACTGGTGACCAGTCTCTATATATTCTACTATCTTCGAGTACTGCTGACTAGGCAGAACGGACCAGACCCATACAATTGAGATCCATCTCTGTGAATCATATTGAACGTGCTCACAATGGTGGATCTCTTTGAACAACCATCATAGGACTTCTGTGTAGATGGGATAGCCTATGTTCAAACTGTAATACTGGTCTACGCATGTGAGGTATTACGACCCTGTTCTTTTAGGGCCCAAGAACACACAGTAACCTGAGACATGACACCGTCTTCTCTCAAGAACTGTATAGTTGACTTCTCTCTCATCTGTCAAAACTTCTTCACATTTTATATAGAAAATATTATGCAAGATCTGTTATGCAAGAATGGCAAGCATAACAATGATACACAATTACTATAACAACGGTAGCGTCACGCACGCTATCACACGTTATCACAAAAGTGATGTCAAACCCAACCTTTTTTGAGGATGGCATGGTGGCACAGTGGACAGTAAAGGCGGTTCTTGCTTGCTAGGCAATTCGGTGATGCAGGTTCAAGTCTGGTCATGATGAATGAATAGCAAAAACAACTTTCCTCTTTCTGAATTTCATTACGTTCATCTCAAATCTGGTCACCTACCTGTTGCAAATCTCTGATTTTAGGGGTAAAGTATTTAAATTGTTCTGTTACTGCCTGATTCAGGATTTGAATTAAAATACTTACACATGTACTTGATCTTGTTGTTTTTATGAAGGCCAAAGACTGGAAAAAGGTTGAAGTGGCTGAGGCCTATGATGCTGCAATGAAGGCTGCTATTGCAGGACATTCTCATAAGCTGCGTAGTGTGGCCAAACGCATTCTTGATCTTGGTCATGATCACTATCCTCAAGCAGCAAATCTTTTGTGGCTGGCAGGCGAGGAAAGCTTGGCTGCAGCTCTTTGGGAAAAACTTGGCCAGGTATGCTGTCGAGACCCCAACTACAGCAACTACAAATGAGCATGGAATAATCACTGCTTTGTTCTCCATTCTCAATAAAAAATATCCTTGCCAATTATAGTTTTAATGACAGTTTCTTACACATATGGTGAAGGCTGATGGTGGGTTTTTGAGTTTGTTAAGTATGGACAGATCTTTACATTTGCATTGTGCAGCCACTCAGTGGTGAATATATAGTGCTAGCTAGCAGGACAATAATGACATGCTCAAATGACGGCTATTCATGATCATCAAAGGTAGGATGTTAAAGTTGTGGCTTTTGCTCGCACAGGTTTTTTTCAAGTGTCAACTATTGATCAAGGGTAACTTGTGAGTCCGATAGGTGTAGTGCAGTATGTAACACTGTAGAGGACTATTATAATAGGCCAACCGCTTGGTATGCGCATGATATACAAAGTGCATGTGCAGTATGCAGGACCTCGTGCACCCCAAACCTGGTTGAGTATAGCAGGATGGTGTATGGTGGATGCATTGCATGATAGCCCTGTCTTGTCGCGTCAAATATAGAGATTCATGGTATTGATTTCTTGCTACAATTACAGGATGCCCAAAGAAGTAGATTCTCATCATTTCTATGCTATGCATGCTTCCACTACTGTAACCAAACAAATATCTGTAAGAAATTTGTCTCTAAAAGTTTGGAATTTGTAAGCATTTTACTCTCATAAGGCAAGTTGGTGATATTTTGAAAAATTTTCACAAGCCTTGTCAGGGATCACACAAATTTTTGGCCTTCAGAACAACAAGCTATATTTGTAAGGGCATGCAGCACTCTGTAGGTTGCAAACGCTGGTGCATGAAAAGGTGAGGACGAAACCAGTGTATAACATTTTCTGCTAAATTAATTTAGTAGCTATTGAATTTAGTAAAGTTAGCAGTTTACAAAATTTCACCAAATACTAGACTTTGTAGGGTTACAGTAATGAGTGCTTTGGAAACGGTAAAAGTGTCCCTAAGAAGTCTGTGGCTACACACTTGGCCTGACTGGTGGAAAGCACTAAGTGTTTAGACTCCTGCAGAAGGTGCTCTAACTGCCAACACAGTGTAAATGGTGCAATAGAGAGGTACTAAGATCACTAAAAACGTTGCCTTCTGCTTTGGGTTTCTGCAGTTTCCAACTGCTGCAGGCCTTTACCTTGCTGCAAAGGAGTCTCAAAATGCAGCATCCTGCTATGAAAAGATGGGTCGTTTTGACCTTGCTGTCAGCTGTCTAGTTGATGGGGGGAAGTTTGAACCAGCCTTAGAATCTGCTAAGAGATGCATGAGAGAGATCCAGTCTGACAAGGAGCTCGAGTTAATCTTTCAGCAGCCATTAAAAACTTGTGATGAACTGGCAAGAGAGGCTGCCATGCAGTATGCTGTCGGTAAGCAGAAAGATGTAAGGTCAGTTCGACGTATGGTTGCTGAGATAAAGTCAGATGAGAGGCGAATTGAACCGCTTCGAAGGGCTGGTTTGGTAGAAGATGCTGCAAAAATTCTTGTCAAGCTGGGAAAAGTCAATGAAGCAGCCCAGCTTTACGTTGAAGATGGTCAAGTTGGAAAAGCAGCTGAGATTGTGCAGCCCAGATGTGATCCTCGCGCAAAGCGAATGTATGCTTCATGCCTTCTACTTCAAACAGAGATGAGCCGTGCTTCGTGCCAAGATGACAGCCCCAGGCTGCGTAAAACATGGATAGAGGATTTGGAGAAGGCACTCAAAATCTACCAGGACCAGAGTCCTCAATGTCAAGGTGTAGGAGAGGTACTGCTAGCTCTAGGCTCGATTGAACAGCGGTCATCCTACTTGATAACGGCATTCAAGCTCTTCAGAAGCCTGGGCATGCATGTGGGCGAGGCAGAGGTCATTGTAGAGCTTGGCAAAATGAAGGACCATGAAGCTTACCTTCAACTCCAAGATGGTATGAATGTCTTGCTGGATCTCTCTCACAGCCTGCTGTCTTCCCGCAATAATTATGGCACAAATCTGAATGCAGCCAATTCTTTCTATGGACTCATTCCGGTTGGCAAAAATCTGTGCCTCAATGGGAAGGCAAGCAGGACCTTGAGGCTGGGTGAAGACATTGCTGCAATGTGGAACGATCGAGAAAGTGCTGATCAAGTGGATGGAGAGCCACAACTCAAGCAGCATTATGTCTACTGTGCACTAGGAAAGCGCCTTCTGCGGGAAGGGCTTCCGGTATTTGAGCACCTCATCTCGACTTTCAGCCGCCGTGTGGACAAGCTCAAACTATGCCATGAAGGAGAGCTGTGTGAATCTAATAAGTGTGTAAATTTCCACCATGAAGAGGAAGTTGCAGGACAGCTGAGTGAGCTCTGTAATCAGCTTATCCAGCAGTTTGAGCTGCTGAGCCGGGGAAGCGAACTGAAAGGGCTAATCGACAGTAGGGACCCAACGTATGTGAAGCTTAAGAACATGTCGACAGATCGGGTTGCCATGGAAATTCTCTCTCTGTGTGACCGTGCTTTGAAGCTGCCATACTGGCCTGGATTGTCAGATGGTTGCCTAATGCAGATGCGTAAAGTCACAGAATTGCAGGACTATCTGAAGTTGTCGGCTAAAGAACAGCTGACAAGCCTTCAAAGAGCACTGGTCATCAAGGACGACATAGATACATCTCATGGTGAAGATTGCAGTGAAATAAAATCCAAGGCAATCAATGCCCAGAAGCAGTTTGAAGTTAAGGTGGACCACGAGTCTGACCAGTGTGTCGAAGGTGAGCCAGCTGCAAAGAGCGTAATTGGACAGCCTGCCCCAGGTGAAGGAATGAGCAACAGTGTTCATCAAACAGAGGTGTTGCCAAGAATGCACCTATGCGACTGTTTGCACGTTTGGGTCATTTCAGCTGTAGCAGACTCACGTCAGGATCTCAATAAGTGGCTTGATGATGAGGTGCACAAGGCAATGTCAGAGGCTAGATCACTGGCAAAGAAGGACAATGCTAGCCCCATAGAGATGACAAAGGCAGCTCCAGTCTTTGACCCACATCTTACCAAGAAAACTGGTGAGCTGCAGTCCTACTTTCAACATTGGGAGAAGCACTTGGTGGCCCTTCACCAGAAGTGCAATGTCAAGTTTGCACTGAATCATCTCCACCAGCTTCAAGGGTATTTATCAAACCACTCAACCCTTTCTGGTCAAGACTGGGCTGCTTGGTTGCTGATCCTTGAACGTGTGTGCACACTGGGTGTGATGGGAGCTGCTCAGCTGATCTACTTCAGCAGGGCTACACTAGTACTTCCTCATTGGTACATCCAGCAAACAGAGTACCTCTATCACCTTGCCAAGAAGGGAACAAAATGGCAGCCATGGAAGGCAGCACTGACGCAGGGGTTGGCAAAACTGCAACCTCGTTTGTTTCGAGACACCATCACAAATAGCATCTCACAGATATGTGAGAACTTGCTAAGTGACAAGCATCCTCTGTCATTTGAACAACTATGGCAAGCAGCGAATCGTGATGTGAACCATGCCTTAGCTGAACGGCTGCTCCTCCTAACATTGACATTGCTCCTCAACTCGGGGAAGAAGGACCCTCATTCTTGCTTAGTACGGTGCCATCTCAGAGATAAACTGAAGTGCCATTTGCAGGGAATGAATCTGCTCCAGAAACAGGATATTCCTACTCGCTTAAAGAAGCTTTGCCATGCCTGTTTAGCCGCAAAGAGTCCCAGCGAGTTGGCAAGGATGGTAATGAATATTCTGCCATGTTCTGAACGGAAGGAGAAAGCACTGCAGCAACTGTTTTGGCTCAATGGTACAATTGAAATGGAGTCTTTCAAGGGCAGAAGAAATCCACCACAACAGGGCACTCAAAAAAAGCTACCTCAGGGAGGAAACACACATGTAGGTGGAGGTGTGAAGAAGCAGCAAAAACAGCCCCAGGCACGTGGGCCACCTACTGGACATGGTCACTTGCAGGAGCAGCAAAGAAGACCAACTGTGCAAAGTCATTCCACTCAAAGGCCATCACAGACAAAACCATTTCCGCAAAGATCCCAACACCAACAAGCACAACATCAACAGCAGCAGCGATGGTGGCGGCAGCAACAGCAGCAG
>JAOWAW010128549.1:0-10983 GCA_028565695.1 Nicola tetela
TACTTACCCAAAATAATCTTTGTGTTCTTCATTGAAAGAGGCAATTGATGTTCAGGTGAAACCTGAGTTCTGAATAGCGAGGTTTAGCAGCACGTATACACACCGCAAATGTGGCCGCCAAGTACGCGTAGAAGTATGGCTCAAGAATCCTGTTTAGCACCGCGTATGCGGACTCTACACCAAGTGCTAACTTTGGCTGTGCAAGAATCTCCGCAAGTAGCACTACATGCCCTTCTGTGGTGAATTGCACAGCCTTTTTCTGTCATTTTGCGGGGGGTGTAGCCAGCTGCGTCCTCTCCAGATAATTCTCCAAGGTCTCCTGCTTCTTCCTCAAAAGGAGGACGTAATTGTCTCTCACATCTGGTTGGTACAGGGCTGGGGCTTGAACAGCTAGATGGGCAGAGCGAGCTTCCAGAACCAGAGCTTTCTCTTTCTCTACATTTATACTGAGTGTACTTTATTCAGCTGACAGCAAAGAAGTCTTTTCAGCTCACCTGCCATCTAACCAAAGAGAACACATGGAGGTTCAGCTGGACTTCTCCTTATAAAAGGAAAACTGTCGCTACCAGTAACTTCAGCAGAGTCTCCTTGACAAGGCCTCCTTGTTGTGTCTGTGTACGTGTGGATTGGCCCCTTTTGCTGTTTATGCGGTGCAGCTGCTGACTAGACTAGAGTTACTAAAGCATGCAATGGTATAGCGAGTACTTCTGGCACATGGGCGTTTGGCTATACGCGAAAACCACTGAACCAACGTATAGAAGGCGCCTCGTACTTCGGTCCATACCGGCCTCTGATCCGGAAATTTACCAGTATCAGCATCTATGTACGAGTATACGCGCTGCTAAACCTCGCTATTGTGTAGGGCTGTGAATCGCCACAATTTCTCCTTGTGATAATTTAGCAATTTTGGGACACGATTATTTTGCTTCAACAATAATTAATAGAAACTGGACACTGCTGGGACTTGCAACGAAGCATCGCTGGAAAATTGATTGACAGCTGTTGAACACTTGACATAGGAGACGTTATGAGAGTCCTCCCCAGGGATCGGGGAGGGAGGGGGTGGATGCTGTGATGTATGGCAGGTGATTGTTTGTTGTGTCATGTGGTGATAATGGCACTTGAGTGAGATTCGGTTGTCACCAAGCGGTGGCTTTATAATATGTTTCATTTTGGTTTAGTGTTTTTTGTGAATAAAGAGTAGTCTGAGACCAGCCGAGTGCAGTGTGCCCTTGGACAGAACATTGGCAACGAGCCACGGAACTGTAGCTCTACGCGTGGCACGAAGAAGTATGCGTGACTAAACTGAAGTCTTAGACCCTGATAAGGATGACTTGACGTCATATAGGGAGAGGTTAGAACTAGCCTTGTCACTCAACGGAGGGAAGGACACCGACGGCGACGGGAAGAAAGCGGTAATGCTAACACAGTTTGCGGTAAGAAGACATACGGCTTGCTGCGAAACCTGTGCGCACCGGCAAAGCCGGTAGAGAAAGGATACGGCGAGCTATGCAAACTAAGCGGCGACCACTGCAGCCCGAAGCCATCAGTGATAATGCAGCGCTTCAAATTCCACAACCGAGTGCGAGCGAACACGGAGTTGACAACGGAATACGTGGCAGCACTTTGACGACTGGCGGCAGACTGCGAATTCGGCTCGACATTAGACGAAACGCTGGTAAACAAAGTAGTATCCGGAATAAACAAGGAAGGGCTTAAAGGAAATTGCTCTCCGACGAAAAGCTGACGTTGGAGAAAGCAATTCTAATAGCCGTAAGCACAGAGGCGACGGAGGGTCACATTCGAGAGTTATATCCAAACAAAGCGACCAACGAGAGCGGCGGGACGGTCCACCAGACCGAGCAGCTCCAGACCAGAACCAACAAACGCGGTGTATCAGCACAGGGCCCCGGCAGTAACGCGATTGTGACGCGACGTTGTGCGGAGGTCAATAACAAAGTAGACCCGAAAGCCAAGCCCAGCAATCCGCCACGACTACACAAGCTCTTGAAGAGCCTCTTAAAAACTAAAGAACACGATATTCCCGACCTTCTACTACCCAATGGCTCTGCAGCTTAGACTGAAAGTGAGAAAGCAGAAGCACTCAATGAATTCTTTGTCAAACAATCGCAAGCCTGCGTGCTCACAAGATGGACCAGTCCCACCAACGGTACCTATCAATGCTCCCCTGACACTGCGTAGTACACTTACCGACATCGATTTCACGAGAACTGACGTGGAACGGCTCCTATCAAACCTGGAGTCACAAAAGCTTGTGGGGGTGCTGGTGTATCCCAAACCTCCTACTGCTTGAACTGGCAACAGTAATCAGCGAATGCATGTACCACTTGTTCAGCCTCAGCATCAAAACTGCTACACTACCCATGGAGTGGAAGCAAGCCACAATCACTGCAGTCTACAAAAAAGGAAAACAGTCCCAACCAACAAATTACCGCCCTATCTCCCTGCTAAGCTGTCTTTCTAAAGTATTAGAATGGCTTGTAAATGCCCGGCTATTCCCATTTGTGAACAAGCATCTCTCCGACTGCCAGTCTGGATTCCGTCATGGCGATGGCACTGTACCTCAACTTACCCACATAGTTCACCTACTAGCAGTCTCTTGACAAAGGTGACTACATCTAAGCTGCTTTTACGACTTGTTGAAAGCTTTTGACAGGGTCTGGCACAAAGACTTGCTTGCCAAACTCGAACACTTGGGTGTTAACGGCACAGCCTTGGCATGGCTGAAAGCCTATATCTTACTACCAGACAACAAATGGTGAAAATAAACTGTACGTCATCCTGGGCAGTTATACCGGCAGGAGTGCCACAGGGCTCAGTTCTCAGACCTCTACTGCTCCTCGTGTACACATACGATTTACCCGAACTTGTTGTGCCCCCTACGATATGCAACCAGTTTGCCGATGACACCGCCCTGACGATGCCTGTATCTGCTCAAGAGCTCTGTTGTAACGACCTCCAAGCTGCTGTAACTGCCACTGGCACATGGCTAACCAACTGGAGGCTGAAAGCCAATATCGAGAAAACTGTCATCATGGAGACAACAGCGAAGCCTACTGACCCCTCCAGCGGACATCACCCTAAACAGTAATACCCTGCAGACCATAAGGTCCCACTGCCACCTAGGTGTTCACATCTCTGAGGACCTACACTAGAACAAACATATAGACACAGTACTGCAAAAAGCCGGAAATGTCTTGGGAGTTCTTCGTTGCCTGAGATCCTCCCTGGCACTACCAGCTCTATCAACGTTCTACAAATCATACATTAGACCAATATTGGAGTATGCCAACATTGTTTGGAGTGGACTGACACAACACTTAGCAGACAGGTTAGAAAGATTTCAATGCCATGCCGCCTGCATCATGCTGTGTTTGCCGCTGTACCAACCCACTAGCCATAGCACACTACTTTCCACCCTCACCTGGCCCACGCTTTCTTCCAGGCAGCAATATCACCCTTCCCTCCTTGCACGATCAATTAAAACCAAAACCGCTCCACTACATCTATTAAAGACAGCATTTCAAGACAGACAGACGACTTACATGCTACGCAAAGCAAGAACTGTTAAGACTCCCATCCCACGCACAGCATTTCATCGCGACTCCCCTATCTTCCTTTCCACAACAATATATGATGAACTACCTGACTCAATTAAAGAACTTATCCACTGCACAATACAAATCAGCTGCAAAACAATACATACTCACTACTCATTGTACACCACCTTCCCTTTTCCCAACTAACAGCAATGAAATAATATGACACACACACAACACCCAGCACTTGTATTTCTAACTAGTGTATAACAGAAGTTTATAATAGTACTAGCTTATTATCATTTTGTTTTGCTCTCATTTTACTCTTCCCTAGCCTTAGCTGATATGATACCCATTCACCTCTCATGCTATACTGAGCCTTGTTTACTGTACAGATGCCTCGCTCTGAACGATTTCCCGTAC
This sequence comes from Nicola tetela, assembly GCA_028565695.1. NCBI lineage: Eukaryota > Metazoa > Porifera > Calcarea > Clathrinida > Clathrinidae > Nicola > Nicola tetela. The sequence continues at coordinate 3,984 of JAOWAW010128549.1, forward strand.
TTTTTCCTTCTATTTTTCTTATGACTTGGTGCCCCCTCTCACTGGCCTCAGGCCATTCAGAGAGGGTAATAAAGAATAGAATAGAATAGAATAGAGTTGCTTGGGTTACTAGGGTTACTATGGCAGTAAGTTGCTTGGGTTACTATGGTTACTATGGCAGTGAGTTGCATGGGCTACTATGGTTACTATAGCACTGAGTTGCATGGGTTACTATGGTTACTATGGCAGTGAGTTGCATGGGTTACTATGGTTACTATGGCAGTGATTTGCATGAGTTACTATGGTTACCATGGCAGTGAGTTGCTTGGGTTACTATGGTTACAATGGCATGAACAGAACTTGCTTTTTGATCTCCATTGCAGTGCTCAACAGACAGAAAGGACTGCATTTAACCATAATTATTAACACACTGCTACATGTTGACACATCTTATGATCACTGCTAGCATGACAATGTCAATATCATGGCATTGATTAAGTTCAGCTTTATAAAGATCAACATTTTACCATTACCCCCTCATCATAACAACCCACTATTGTCATGGCCTCTAATAAAATGATTCAATGTGACCATGCGAATAGGATGGGTCACCTGGATGCCTTGTTTTACTCAATACTGTCAATGTGTGCTGAGAAATGATCAGTCTTAGCATAGCTAGAGTAAATACACTCGCGGACAACTAGCTTTCTGGAAGATGTGGCTAAACGGAAGAGTCTCCACTTGTCTTGTTGCTTCTCATACTAAGCAACTCATCATAATCATTATCTGTCTGCAACTGTTACCATGGTTACCATATCCTCTCACACATGCTCACCTATGTCTGTTGTGAATGTCACAAGAGCTCGGCCAAAGTCGCGGTTCACATCTACATCAAGGACAATCACTCCACTGCTTGCAGCAGATGAAAAAACCTGAACTTGTTCATCAGTGGCCGCTTCTGGAACTCCAACTAACAGAATTTTGTCGGCTTCAAACTTGTCATCGTCCAGATGGTCTTGAACTTCCTTCAACTGGGACCTTGTTTTGGTGATTGATTTGCTCTTCTGTTCACTGCTGGCTTGATGAGCAAAATGTTCTGCTCGTGAGAGACTGTACAGCTCAACTTTCACCTGAGACTTAGCCTTACCAACACAATGAGATGTTTTCTGGAAGACTTGCATTGCAACTGAAAACAGCAGAAGACAACCCTGCATGAATGAACTGCACCTATTGTCAGCAATTGCTGCCCATTTATAGTCAGTGCAACAAGAATCCCTTTGCCTCTGTCTTCTTCTTCTTCTTCTTCTTCTTCTTCTTCTTCTTCTTCTTCTTCTTCTTTCTTCTTCATTATTTTCATTTCACAACAGATCCCCAACTCTACTCACACAGTCCACAGCTGTGTCTATAACATTCACATACAGCTCACTGCCAGTGAGTGCATTTGTTTATTCATGAACTGTGTGACTTAATTACTGGTTTTTATAATCCACCCAGTGTGGCCGACAGTTGTTTTGCCAAGGGCTGTAGTATCTTGCACAACAGTGTGTGTGGTAATTTAAGCGCACTATGCTGCATGCAGTGAGCACCATGACAGCCAAGACACTGTAAGGAATAGATCCACATGTCTATGGTTCATCCAAAGGCTTCACACAAGAAGAAAATCCTGTTGAAGCAGAAACTCTGATCTACATGTGGATGTATTCAAATCAGCAGATGATTTGCTGCGCATGATAAACCACATGCCATGAGATGACTACTGCTACAGCCTGGCTGAGCTTGCTCTACATGACTCCACAGTGTAAAGACTGTGTCTCTGAGAGTGCTGATATTTAGCATAGGATACGGGTAAATCGCCAGTGATTGGCTGCCGGCTATGCTGGCGCCAACCATGCAGCACCACCCCATCTATTCTTTATGTAGTGTTGCAAACTAGTGTTGCACAGTTGATGTTGAGTTGTTGTTTGCATGAGTATATAGGATCAGTGTTTGGGTAACATCTCTTGTGCGAAGTTGTCTTCTGGAACAACCTGGTGTTTACAGTCTATTATTCTAATCTACTGCTACATACTCATTTTTACAACAGCAGGTGGATTTTGACAAAATGGCTAAGAAGTTCACAGTGCATTCCTGTAAATTATTGCAGTACCTCTTGGAGAGCTGTAGGACAAAAGAGCTGTTGGTGAAGAGTCTTCACGTATCATATTAGCTGTCTCATCTCCACCAGAACGTTTAGCCTCAAAGTAGATTTCTAGTGTGTCTGTTTGAAAATCAGCTGGTATGCCAGAGACAAGAAGACTGGCTGATGACTGGAAGGCTTGGACAGTGACTGGCTGATGAAAAATTGAATGCGACTTGGCACAAACAGTTTTTACAACTGCATGGAAACCAACAAACCAGATGAAAATATTGAGATCACAATTATGCTCTTTGGAGCTGAGAACTTCATACCTGATTTTTCGGTCTCATCACTTAATTCATTTTTTCATCTTCAACTAAGCCCAATTAAACCTTCAAGGGGGTGTGTGACTAAGCTGGCCCAATTAAACTGACAATGGGGTGTCTGATTGAGCTGGCCCAATTAAACCTACAATGGGGGTGTGTGATTAAGCTGGCCCAATTAAACATACAATGGGGTTGTGTGATTGGCTGGGAGTGCGTGACGAAGCTGGCCCAATTTACCTACAATGGGGGTGCGTGAGTGAGCTGGCCCAATTAAACCTGCAATGGGGGTGTGTGATTGGCTGGGGTGCATGATTGTGCTGGCCCAATTAAATGTACAATGGGGCATGTTATTGGCTAGGGGTGTGCAAATGAGCTGGCATATTGCTAATGAATACTACTATTTGGCCCATCACAGCAGAGAAAATGGTTGAAATTTTAATAATCAAAAGGAGATCTGGAAATGATTGTATTATATCTAAATCTAAGTCTAGATCTAACCACCATAATTAATAAACATTTTGTACTAAAAGATTTGTAAAAAGTTGGCAAGCAACAGGATGTCTGTAAATGAGCATTTAAACAGTAAAAGACAAAGACCAAACCAATTTACATTTGTACAGGCATTATTCTGTTAAACATTGGCCTTGGTTTCAGTGAGATTTTTTCACTATGGCTTTTGAGCCTGGGGATTTGGTTGCTTACACACATGGAAATGCGTTGATACACACAATCACACACATGCACATACACGTACACGCAAAGAGCCAACAGACAGACAGACACATACACATGCACGCATGTGTGTACACATCCAGGCACAAACATACAGACCATCCTGCATCTTCCTCCACTGTACAATGTAGTATGTATTCTGCCTGCTTGCGCATACCTGCTGGGTCTGCAAATGTGACTATGGCTTGGTGCAGCAATTCACTCATCTCTACACTCAAGACTTTCCCACCACCACTTCGCTTGCCGCTATCAAAATAGTCTGCAACTTCATCAACACTTGCATCCTCTGGCAGACCAGACACTAAGATTTGGCTGACAATGCTGCCATCTGGTGTGTATGGTACAACAGTCAGTGACTGGTAATTAGAGATCTTGTGTTGACGTGAAGTCACACGAGCAGCAACTGATGAAAAACATCAACAGAATGGAAACAAAACACAAAAACTCTCAAAACAATCATTAAAAAATGATTTGTTTTGTCAGTATCATCAGTTCTCATGCAACACATGTGACCAGATCTTCTACTAGCTCTTAATTAATGCTGGTGCTCATATGTTACCAGAAGTAAACTTGAATTGCCCAATCATTTTCTGACATGTTAATTACCTTCTCCTGTGCTGAACTCAACGATAGCAAGGCCATTCCTAAGAAGTTGCACAGCTGCTGAATTGTCGCCACCTGACCGCTTTGTTAATTGAAAATAACTCTCCAGTGTTTCGATTTCAGCCATTGCATCTGGAATGTTAGACACAAAGACCTGTGTGAACCTTGCCTTGCCCAAGACATCACGTAGTTCTTCAATTCCACTTTTGGATGAGCAGTTCTCTTGCTTTCCAGCATGATGTGACTCTCTTGCATTCCTCCATGATGGTAATGGACTGTAGTCTTGTCTGGTAATTGCTCCTGCAAACATCTCTTCTTGACCTTCAGAGCACAATGTTCTGACCAGTTCTTTCTGTGGATAGCCACCAGCCCCTTTCTTCACAGGATCTGCCTCTACTACTTGGAATCCTCTGCCACGTCCATGAGTAAAACCACAACTAGCTGCAGCACGTCCCCGGCCACGTTTAGGCACACTGCTGTGATTTTTCTCAGTTGTAAAAGTCATTGTGGATGTTGTACACTCAGGTTTACCCAACAAAGTATTTCTGCAATCATAACTCCCCGCTGTTTGTGGATGGTCAGCATGGATACCACGCTGTCCATCCATTCTCTTTGCTGTCGCGAGCCTTCTATTTAAAAGTGCATCCTTTGCTCACAGACCATTTGAACATCTAGAGGCAATTTACACAAACAAAAAAAGCCCAGATAACAGACATGACATACATTGCTACTGTTATCAAGGTTTCAGGATTAACTTGACAGGCTGGTGCAGCTACCAAAATTATTTCAGTTTATCTGTGCTCCAAGCCTGAAGAACCACAAGCTGCATGGAAAGCAGTAATAATCATATAAAAATAATACTCACGTTCAGGGTTTTTAAAGCTCACAATGGCTCTTTTGCCACCATAGTTGTCAACCTCCATCTCCACTTTTGCCACTGGCCATGCAGAAAGGTCAAAGTACTTCCTAACGTCAGCTTCCAGCGTGTCACCAGCCAGGTCACACAAAACTACTGCACCAGTTGGTTCAGCAGGTTCTAGACAAATGGCTGGCATAGCGGTCACCAATGCACCAGCAATAAAATGCCCCTCAAGATCGCAGACAGTTCTTGCATCTTTGAACAGAAGAAAATTATGCTCCACTTAGAGACAAGCCATCCATACTATGAAACTAGTGACTGGTGTCATCATGATTTGCCTTGATAATCAAATATTAATTTTCATCGAGAGCCTCTTCAGCAGACTGGGGACGTTTATTGATTATTATTTTCAGGTCTGTACATGTGGCAAATTAATTACTGTAAATAATTAAACAACCTGCTTGCATGAACATCATGAAAAGTCAGGTACAGTCACTTGCTTGCATGAACATCACGAAAAGTCAGGTATATTCCATGCTCTGTTTTTCTTTCCTTTTCTTTCGCTCATCATTCTTTGCCTCACTTCCTCCCTCTTTAGTCTCTGCAACTATAAATGATCTCTCTGTCATTGCCAGCCAAAAATATACTTCCTTTACATTCAGCATCCACGCTGACACAGATTGAAAGGAAGACCTGATGCTAGCAGAATAACTTGATAATAATTAGGATGTATAGACTAGGTGGGCCTGCTGATCAACGATGTCAGTGCTCATGTCTTCTCAATGTGGTCACTTTTTAACTGTACATCCTGCATCCTTGCAGCCATGATCTAGGTCTCTAGTGAAGCAAGTGATGAGTGTCATGGCAGCCTTTGTGGTCACAACCAGTGGCTTCATGCAAGTGGTTGCCCCACCACTGCAACAATGAGCAATTTTCCTTCTTTGCTGATTTGGGCCCAAGCGGCTAATTGATGAAGAGGTGGCTTTCTTTCCACAGAAAACAACCTTTCGACTGATCACAATAACACTGAATACACTGAAGTACAGGCCCTAAACTCCACGTTCGCAGTCACAGTGTCACTACACTTTGAAAGCAACAGCAACCAAGTCTTCCTTCTCCAGCTATTTGTCAGCAACTTGCAAAGGGTTCGGTGAAAAATGTTCCCATATGTATAAGGATGAGTCACTGAGTAGAAATAGTATACAAAGAGCAGAAAGTGAAAGAATACAATTCAACTAAGTTGTGTGAGTAGCGGATGACATGAGGTTCTCTGCTAGTCACCGAACAGCATGGCAGTTGAACTATTACTATGTGCCACTCAAGTAGAAGACTTGATCTGAAGACCAGGAGAGAACTGTATGATAGTAGTGTATGTGTGTATGTGTGTGAGAGAGGCAGGGAGGAGAAGGAGGAGGAGGAACAGGAGGAGCAGGAGGAAAAGAAGGAAGATCTCCACATTTCTTCATATGCACCAAATAACTGAATTTGATTGAACCCTGTTGCGCAAAGCCTGTTCACATGACAAGTCTCAACAGCCCGTGGACCAAGGGGCAAATTCTGAAAAGTTGTTACAATTTCAGTAATCCCATAAACACAGCAAACATACATAATCTCTTGCTTGAACCAAGGTTTTCGTCCATTCTCATCAGAGGCATACAAAGACAACACAATTGGAAGAAGGCAAACTGACACTTATGTTCTCTATCTGACAATATGTACATGCACATACGTGTTTGCTGTGTTTATACGAATACTTTGTTTCCTATCTCATCAGTGGCTGTTTAATTTCAGTAATATTGATATTTCTCTGGTTGTAAGGCTCAAAGATCTTAGGTCAAGAAAAAAGTTCTATTGACTAAGAAATCAGTGCCCAAAGTTGTCTTTCTGAAGCTTGTGTAGATGGTTATGAGTTGCCATGGCAATGTGATGATGGCAACAGAAAAGTTATCATTTGCGACCAGGAGATTCACCCTATAGCAGCCAAATCCTATAAGGGTGCTTTCCAAATGGAAAGGACCACTCTCTGATTGCAACAAAATACAGAATTTATTCCCTGTTTTTATCTATTCTCAACCTATTTCTGTTCATAGCCAATGCCTTAGTAATAAACATTATTCTTAACATATAGTTATTACACGTATCACCCCTTTGGAGCCTTCTGGCAGTCATTATACTGATCATATTCCTTATGTAGATTGCCACAGTGATAACTAATAACGGACCTCACAGACTGCAAGCATTTATGCAATTTGGGGAAACTGGTAAGGATATCCTCATATTCACTAAGACTGGTAAGGATATCCTCATATTCAGTAAGACTGGTAAGGATACCCTCATATTCAGTAAGACTGGTAAGGATATTCTCATATTCACTAAGACTAGTAA
>JAOWAW010128560.1:0-11745 GCA_028565695.1 Nicola tetela
TGGCTCTGGCTTAGATGCAAAAAAAGAGAGGAACTCTCTCCTTGCAAACGGGGCCTGCAGTTTCGACGAATATTCGCTTCAAAAAACAAAAAAACTCGACTGCGGTGAAGGGATGACGCATTCTTCAAGCGCTATGTCACGGTCAGGTGGCAGTTGTCCCAAACCTCGAAGAGCAAGCAGCATGAGCAAAGCGATTTTCCTGGAGTTATCCATCTGTCTCTTGCACGGGGAGGAAAGCCACTTCCAAAGGAATGCACGTCAGAAAGACAAAAGCAACTTCTTTCCATTGCAGGATGAACGAATATCTGCAGTCGCCATTTTCGTTGCCCAGGAAACAGATTGCCAAAACCGTAAACCATGGTAAACCGCGGGCTTTGCTAGCGCCAATGTGAACATCAGTTCGCGCTGCCTGCCCGTAGCCGTGGGCTTCCGTCGAATATCCTGGCCGCCGGCTCCCGTAGTGTGAATGACTTATAACAACTAACAGTAGCGAGCAACTTCCAAACTACGTCTTTGTAGCCTTCCAACTTCAGAACAACTACGGAGACCAAGAAGCGAATCCTCTCGTGTTTGATGCGGGCACGCTTTCTCGCATATCGTGAACAGCACAGGTTTTCCGTTCGAGAATTAGACGTTAGTTTTGCTGCTGTAAGTCGTAATTACGGACAAGCCTACGTGATGTTCCATAAGGCGATTCAAAAGTTCCAAGACACCGATTCAGGGAGGCAAGTCAGAACAGAGAATTATGCTGGTTTGTTTCCAATCATAGCTTTCAATGTCAGTCATCACCAGGAGCGACTGCAAAGTAGCCCAGCCCTGCAGATATTGAAATCAAATGGTTACTGTCTGCTAATTTTGCTGGAAATCATTGCGCTTATGCTCTTGTGTTGAGTAATCAATTCATGCTACTCGAAGGACTGTCTGGTAAGATGAACGGGATTGTGTAGCAGGGAAAATAAAATAAATGTTGTGTATGTGTAAAGATGTAGTGCTTAAAGTGTAAAGCAAAGGCTGCTGATTATGGCGCCTATACACCCGCTGTAACGAGGAATGGTAGACTGATGTCTACTTGTGCTGTGTGTGGAAAACAGAATCTCAATTTGTCAGCCGTTCTCAAATTCGAGGTGGGTCGTTAGGAAGTTTATTTGCCCCTCTTCTGTCTAAGGTAACAGCAACACTTGTGAAAGAAGCAGCTTTGCAAGTTCTGCTACCCTTGTACTGGCAGCTATTACTGAAGCGATTTCAGGTTCTACTCATAAAGCTGCAGCATCGCAGAAAAACGAAAAAAAACTTTCCTATTTACATATATTATTGCGTATATGTAAATAGAAAAATGTCACAACTTCCACGGTATCAAGCGTACGATGTATCGTTGACGGATGGACAAAGACAAAGTCTTGCTGCGGCTGTAAATGCAAGGAGCGGTATCACTTTACGGTTATCTGCTGAGCAGCTAACAGGACCTGACCAGCTCATGTTGACAAAAACGCAAATCAACCGAATCATAAAGGCAAAAATGGCAGGGCGTGGTGTAGATGTCAAGCTGTCTAAATCTCAAATAAGCAAGCAAGGAGGCTTTTTTTGAGCCTTAGCAGCAGGTTTGGAGGCATCTGTGATTGGTAAAATGTTGAGCCTCTGTCACGCGGGGTTTCATCCCCGCACGACGAAAGGAGTTCAAGCGGGAAGAAGAATGCAGCTTCCAGGTACGGGATTGGGACTTCAGTTACCTGGGAGAAGGCGGGGTGGGGAAAAGAGAAGGGTTTCTCCAAAAAAGAAGGGAGGGTTTCTCTGGGCTCTCCAAGCCATCATGAGATAGTCAGACCTCCGTCTAACTTGGACATCAATCATATCTTGAGAAACGTTACCAACTTTCGCGGGATCTACTCCAAGGAAATCGGAAATAATGAGAGTGTCATGATAAATGCTGAAGATTTCATGGATGGTAATGGAACGCACTGGGTTTGCGTTGTGAATCAACTAGATTCGATCATGTCAAGTATTTTTAGAGCTTCGGTGTTCAGCCGAGTGATGATGTTGTTAGGTATATGGAAACAAATCGAAAAGAAGGCGTCTATAGCGGCTCGCACATTCAAGACATCGATAGCGTGATGTGTGGATACTACGTCTGTTATTTCATTCTAGAACGGTCAAAGGGTAGATGAATGCTCGATATTCTCTTGGACTTTTCAGAACCGGAAATCAAAGAGAAGCTGATCAAGAATTTTGCTGCAGGGCTTCGCTTTGGAGATGGTTCCGTCGCACGGGCGTGGAGCCCCGTGTGGAAAGATCACTTAGCCATTGAGCTTCATAAACCTGTCAAACGAAAGTTTCAAAGAAGACGGGTGATGGTGAAAGGTATCAACGACATATGGAGTGCTGACTTAGTGGATACGCAATGGAATATTTGAGCAAATAAAGGGTTTAAGTATCTGCTATATGTTATTGATCTGTTTAGTAAGTATGCATGGAGTGTTCCAATCAAGGATAAAACTGGAAAGTCGATTGCTGACGCTTTTCAGAAGTCAGTCAAGCTCAGCGGGAGGAAACCTGAGAAATTGTGGGTTGATTAGGGCATTGAGTTGTACAATCAGACTTTTTGGGATGGTTGAATGATCACAATATTGAAATGTACAGTACACACGAGGGGAAAGCAGTCGTTGTGGAGAGGTTCAATCGTACTTTGGAAGAGGGGCTGTGGAAATACTTCAGTACTAATAACACTCACAGATACACTGACATTCTTGAGTCACTTGTCGGTTTGTACAACTCAAAACACCACCGTAGTATCAAAACGAGTCCAAAAGAGGCTTCTTGAGAAAAGAACAAAGGGAAGGTTTACAGAAACTTGTATGGTGAAATGAGTGCAAAGCCTATAACAACTGCTAAGTTCAAAGTTGGAGATAGTGTGAGAAACAGTAAGAAGAAGTCTATATTTATTATGAGAAACGATACACCGCGAGATGGACAGAGGAAATATTCAAGGTTGCAAATGTCCCCTGATATTCAAGGTTGTAGCTATCTGATAGAGCCTACGCTTGGTCTGCTTCTCTGTAGACATGTTTGTTATTTTACCTAATAGCGGCATTTCTTTAAATCATTTTATCCGCTGTGCTTCAATCGGACTGATAAACCACGTGAGAGCCTTGAAGTGTAAAACATTAGGAAGCTCTGATGTTTCGTACTGAATATCAATCGTCAGGAAACTCTGCTGCTTCATGTAGGCGTGTGAGTTTTTCAGGGGTTCCTATCACCTTCACACTGGAAGCAGCAAGCAACGGCGACGTCGATTGAAGCAAGGTGGTATAATTTTGACACCAATATACTACTGGGGAGAATGAATAGACCTCGATTCACAATCACGCACCGGGACACTCCGGTGGCAGACCATTTCAGCCAGACGGGTCATGACATGTAAATTATTGTATTTAAGTCTTTGGAACACATCTGAATCCAACGCTTTCGTCAGACGGACCGCACGTTGATAAACCGAGACGAAGGATTGGATATGCTATTGTTGTGACCTTTCAGATTGAGCTCCGCAGCTGATAGGCGCGAATATGTTCGCTGTTTGATCATTCCCACGAGTATTTAGCACCTTTCCAAACGATTCATGACCACACCTTCCCCATGCATGCGTATGCGGCATACGTTTTATTGTTGTTCCCTTCCTACCTGTATATAATGCATTGCTTGTTTTGACTTCTTATCTCCTACTAACTGACGAAGCCTGGAGCTGGCGAAACGTCTTGCCCTATTCTCTTCTACCATTTCGGTCTTCTCCGAGTTCATTTCCAGTGGCGTAAATCCAATCATTCTACTCTTGTGTTTAATATTGTTGGAAAGAGTCAAGAAAGCATTGTTAATTTTTCAAGGGAGCGACCTTGAGCAGACGGGATGACACTGACAGAGAAAAAATTGTGAAATAACCATAGCTGTCTGTGGGGATTGAACTCGCCTACGGCACCGATTCGCCCAGCAAACGAAAATCATCATCACTTTCCACTTCCGCCATCACGCCATACTCGAAGTAAAGGATAGGCAAAGACGGAGCTTCAAGCTCTGACTATAGTTGACACGGGAGTTGGTCAATGAAATTTGATGGTAGTTCGAGTTGATGGTCCGAGAAGCTCCCCTGATGAGCACGTCAACGTGATTCACATACGAGAACCTCGCGTATCTCGTAGGTAGGGGTGGCAAATTGGTGGAAAACGTGGGTGAGAAACTGTCTGATTACCATCCAGGATATATCACAGAATTTCCAAGTGACATGGAGGCATTGTGCTGACGAGACAGCTGCCCTCAGTCCGGAGAGAACCCATCCTAACTCTGTTTTCCACGCCGTTTCTCCATCCACGACTTCTTTTCTCCAGCAGCACTTCGTTTGCAACGTTTGCTCCAAACCAGAGACGGGTTTCTGGTGAGAGATCTTGCGGCTGATAGTCCGTCAAATCGACCCCTCGCTCAATCCAGGTCTGAACAACTGACATGGGCAGAGGTTTAATGTACAGTCCCAAGGTCAATTTTTCCTACGCTGCCACTTTGAGGCTTGATCCACTGAGACAGGACAATTCCAACTTGTATTGTTTCATCAATTGCACAGTCCCGCCTCTGCCAAATGCTGTAACCCTGAGCTCTTCTTCTCGTAAACTTTCAGACGGAGTGCTTTCACCAAGGCTTGCGACACAAATGAAGCTTCTGGACCAAGGTCCACAAATGTTTGTACCTTAGCCCAAACACTGCTACCCCACACCTCTGCTGCTGTTGTCATAAGTTGCTCATGGCAAGCTGTGGGAGTCTGACAACCGTAGGTTTTGATGCCAGCTGTCTGCTGCTACGAATCAGTGTGATGCTTCCCCTCTTACTTTCCGCATTGCCCCTGCTTAAAACAATGTGTTGCCTGATGACGCAATTTCAGGGAGTTCCAGCACAACTTGTGTTTCACTGCATAGGCTTTGCTCTCAGACATGGCCAAGTCAGTCAGCTTGTTCTCTGCTACTTTGCATTGCACTCCCAAAGCATGAGCTGAGCTTTATTCCTTTCGAGGGTTAGGCTGCTTGTTGGATTGTTCATTGGATGTCCCATCTTGCCCATTCTCAAACGATGTCTGGTAGCTGGTACCCACCGCACAGAACCCATCCATGGTCACCACATTCTTCTTATCTTGTTGACATTGCCGCAAATACGCTGCCATCTCCGAATTAACGCTTCCAATGACAATCTGCTGGGCGACAGACTAAAAATACTCTTCCACAGAGATCTCTTTAAATCCTCTGCCCTTTCCACAAACCAGCTTGACCCAGCGAGTGACAAGACGACCAGCGCAATAGCAGAACTGGTGGAAAGTCTCCTCCTGTTTTTGCTGACAGGCCAACATTTCTCTCCATGCCTTGGAGGCCGTCACCCTGAACGTAAGGAGCAGATCTTCATGAATTTCGTTGTAATCATCAAAATCTTCTAGTCTCACCGCGTTTCCAAGTGCAGTCCCTTCAAATGCTGTCCGTAAAATTAACGCCAATCGCTCTTCACACTGCCGTTCTGTTTGACAACAGCGTCGAACAAATCTAAGTATTTGGTTGCATCTTTTTTTACCTTCGTACTTAGGGACTTTCAGTACTCAGGGACTGCTGGTGCGCTCTAGATCTGCGGACCCAGACGACAATCCTTGGGCGTGAGCCCTAGCATGCTCGAGTTCCCGTATGAGTTCTGCCTTCTCTCGGTCAGCCGCAAATCCCCGCACCTTCTCCGACCTCACTGCAGCCCCTTCGGCTTGCTCTGCTCTTTGCTGCTCCTTTCCCTTTCTTCTTTTAAACGTTCTGACAGAAACTCGAGAACCTCCTTTTTCTCAAACCCATAAGATTGGCTGACATCCTGGTACTGAAGCTCCAATTTGTGCCATGACTCTCTGTCATGAAGCTCGTTTGTATGATTGAGAGCTAAATGTCCAAAAACGATTTTGTCCACGGACGCCGTGGAAACTTCTGCAATCATGGCTGCGCTCGTCCTTATAGGGTCGCCAAATGTTAATTACTGTTGTAAGGCCATTACAAAGGTTCCAATATCACCAGACGTGCCCACAGACAGTGAAAAAAGAAGAACGTGTTCTTGTAAATGTCTGCACGAAAGAACACATGCCCAGTAAGACTCAACAAAAAAAGAGAAGAGACCAGCATGTGCAGGGCTAGAACGTATTCACAGCCGTAGCGCCCGCGCAACGACACGTAAAACATTTAAGGAGCCCTTTCAGATAATCAGTACACAGCACGCGAGGTTCCTGGATGTGAATCACGGAGATGTGCTCATCATGGGAACATCTCGGACCATCATCTTGAACTACCATCAAATTCAATTGACCAACTCCCGTGTCAACGATAGTCAGAGCTTGAAGCTCCGTCTTCGCGCATCCTTTTTTTGAGGATGGCGTGATGGCGGAAGTGGAAAGTGATGATGATTTTCCTTTGCTGGGCGAATCTGTGCTGTAGGTGAATTTGATCCCCACACACAGCTGAAGGCTTTTTTTATGAAGATTAGCTAATCTTTTATAAAGATTAGCTAAATCTGTCAAGATTAGCTAAAATGAAGATAAATCCCTGAAAACTGACATTCTTGCAGCACAAAACTGTAACACCCTTTTTGTTTGCATATTTGGCCATCATTAATTTAGATACCGTGATTGTTATCCATTTAAAACTTTATTGACATACAGACAAAATGACAAACTTCCATAGAGGATAGCTAGTGACCCCACAAGCTGTTTCAGATGAGCATATTATTTATTCTCAAGGCTGTACCTCCTGATTGCCCAAGAAGTCAACTGGTGCTATCCTAAATGCTCTGCGGTGAATTGTTGTGGAGAAAAGTTTGCTTGATCAAAATTCCTTCACTGACATTGAAAAGCTTAAGAAGTATGGAAGATAGCCGTGCACCAAGACATAATCTCTGAGGATTTCACACATTCAAGCACCACAAGCAATCTTATAGTATCAGCACCTTTACTAAAATCCATTTGAGTTTGTATGTGTGCAGGCCATTTCAAGGTTGTGTTTAGTGAGCGTTGTGTTACACCTTAACGAGGAGATCACTTCCTCTAACTTCTATGATTACTACCCCGAGACATTCTGTCCTTCGTTCGCTCTGTGCTATGTACCACCAGTGGGGTTCTTCGCGCTTAAAGAAAAAAATGATAGTAAATGTAACAGTTATGATGGTCATTTTTCCAATCTAACATTTAGAGTCATTTTCGTCCTAATACTTAATAATATGACCTATCACAAATGACATCACGTATCGGAAAGTAGACATTTACACATCATAGAATGGCTGTGTGAGAGAAGGCAGACTGGAGTTTCCAAACCCTTCAAAATGCTTGAAATCTGTACTGGATGATTATGATGTCCAAAAATGGATCCTTTACCACTCCTACACAGGAAACGCTTTCCCAGTTATAGCATTTCTCTTCTTGTCAGAATTGCTGAGGATCAAAAGACACTTTTAGGAGTGACTGCCTGGAATAAAAACTCTGTTGTTTTCCTCTTTGTAGACATAGGAGACTCAATGAGCGTTGAGCACTCTTTGATTGTGTCTTTGTTTATGTGAATTTGCATAACTGAAGTTTTAGATCACTCCCCGGTTACATGAATCAGTGCAATGAGTCCACCCTCAATAGAGGTAACAATTTATTAGGTGCAGGGGTTTGTTTGGAAAACCACTACCCTGTCTTGCCTACGAAGCACCAGTGGTCATCCCTAAGCAACACATAGTTTGAAGATATATAAATAACTTGCTGTGTGACTGGTGTTCAAAGTGATTTTGATAGTATTTTAGGTAATGTAAAAGGGCCCGGTCATAGGCTGGCACCATATTGAGAAACTCTACCTTAAAGGGCCAGCAGTATGGTCATACATTTCAAACTGAAAGAGTGCCTGAAAGTTGTTCTGGCAGTGAAATTGGCTGTAAAAGTTCTTCTGTGGTACACCAAAGTTACACTTGCTTAAAAGGGAAAGCAAATATTGAGCTGTTTAGCATGTGGTAGGTGTATGTGTCAATGAGCTATAAATTAAAATTCTTACCTTTGCAGGCTGTGGCCCCAATTGTGGGCTGAAAGGTTCCATTTGCCATACACTTTAATGTTGTAGAATTGAAACTGGGTCTTGTTGCATTAAATGAGTATCCACGCTCGCACCTGACAATGACAGTTGATGCAAATGTAGTTGTGAAGAAGTTTTTTCTATTTGAACGGTTCACTCCTTGGTGGTAGCACTGTATGGCTGTAAAGCAGAAGCAAAACACATAACATTAACATATCTAGGACAGGGTGATAGATTGTGCCTCCGCCTTTTGTTTTGCAAATGACAACTTACAAATGACGAATTAGTTGCCTATCCCTTAATGACCGTTAATCTTATTAATTTCCTTTAAAAAAGCCACTTGTCCACTCAGAGAGTCTAACTAGTTGCCATATGGCAATTGATTCCACGTGAAATCCCACAGTTGATATCCACAATTGTAGAAGAACTATCAATAAGGGACAAGAGAGGTAAGAGGCCTCTGGTCTCTGTCAGTGTGACTCCAGTTTAAGCGGGAGCAAGCAAAGTTAAAGGAAACTAAAGCAACAAAAGAAGTGCTATAACATTTCTAGTAAGCTCATCTTTCTCGGGGAATCAATACACTTACACTAAGAACAATAGTGGGAGGTGAAGGGGTGGTTGTATTGGACTTAGAACGTTGGGGATCTTTTAGAGCTGTTTTTTTTTATTAGGGAGAATTAAGTTGTAATGGCACTGCTATGAAAAACATCTGAAAAGTCTGACTCTTTTAAGGTATCAAGCAGATGACCACTTCAGAAAACTGATAGCCGAAATGCGGGAAGCAAACACCTATTTGATGTAAACAGGCTTGAAAGAAAAATGTTCGGACTTTCTGATGGCAGCATTATAATTATCTAGAAACATTATATCTTATAAACTTTGGCAAAAGAGTTTAAAAGGAACTTTGCGCGGGCTACCGGGCAACAGAAAAGGGTTTGAAGTCATACATACGCCTGCATCTTTGACCTAAAAGCGTGTCATTGAACTTTCCATTTTGTCCACATTGAATTATTCTTGAATTCTGAGTAGCATTCCATACGTTAAAGGAGTATCCACGGTGACATGTAATTTTCACTTTCTGAGTAAAAGCTCTTGTTATTTCCTCGACATTGTATGAATTTGGAATTCCTCCTCTGTGACATTGAACAACTGGTAGACGAAAGAATAACATATGATTACTTTAAAAGGATTTACTAGCCCCTAGTCACAAAAAAGCTTTCTTCAGACGTTCCACCAGAAATGCCATTCCTTCATCAGTCATAACAAAGACCAGCGAATACCGCGCCCACAGCTAAACCGTATTCTTGCGTCCCAACAGCGTATAAGCCCACTCGAAAGTTCTATTGATAGCTTCAAGGCGTCTGGTTGAAACCGTGACATTATCGTCCTCTTGAAAAGTTAATTGCCCTAATCTAGGGGAAAATCTCTTTCAACCTGTGTGAAATTTCGTGTTTGACTGATTAAATGGGAGCGGTGGAACTAACGATTTTCGATTTCCTCCCGCAGAAACTTTTATAGGTATTTATGCACCGCGCTTTTTAGGTCAAGCTGTGAAAGCCCAGGCAATGAAGCATTTGTAGCAAACAGAAGCAAAATACAGAAGAATCCTGCCTATATATAAAATCTTTCCAACATGTCTGCGCACTGACCTCTCCCAATTTGCAACTTTCCACTACTATGCAACCTTCTCCCCCTCTGGGTCGCCTGGAGATCTCTCCTACTTGTGGCTCCTTACTCCTCTAGATCTTGTTTCTATTTCTCTTCGACAATTAGAGGAGGTATCGTTTTTCTTCTGGATTATGCAGCAGGCTCTCACCCCTATGAAGAATTATGTAAAATTGCTATTGCTTTGAAAAAGGAAATAATCGCCTACATGCTCTTGATGCATGTGTACATTATAATGATAGGCTTCGCTTCTCATTCTTGCGTAGAGGCATCACTGGGCGGAAGTTGCGATGCCTCGCCAAAGTTGGCCGCGTCATGGCTAAGATGCTTTGGATCATTTCAGCGTTCTACCGTGCTCCCGTCAATGAAACTCCTAAGTGTCTTGCGAGAAACCGAATCATGGTATTCGCCACTCACAAGGGAAGGGTCCTTGCAAAGCTTGTAATATCCTCGTCATCGTTCTACAGTCCCTTGGACAAAGCAGACGCTAGTACTACTAGGTTAGTATAGAGAGGGGAGGTTCCGGCGCTATCTGTGAAAATGTTCCGTCAGATCCCTGTTAACATATAGCCATCAAGCACTGATAGAAATTCCTGTTAAGCATTCCAAGTCAAATCTCTGTTAAAATGTCCTGTCAAATCCCTGTTAAGGCATAGCTGTCAAACCCCGTCAAAAATCTCCGTTAAGCATTCCCGGTCAAACCCCCATTAAAATGTCCAGTGAAATCCCTGTTAAGACATAGCCATCAAACCCTGTTAAAAATCTCCGTTAAGCATTCCCAGTCAAACCATATTAAAATGCTCCATCAAATTCCTGTTAAGATTAAGCAGTGCTTTGGCGTCGCCTTTGCAGTGGTCACCATCGATAGCAGGTACGGTGTCGCCTCGATCAAAAGGCATCACCTCAACCTCAAATGAAGGGGTTTAAAGGGGTACCCTCTACTAAGAAATCAAAAATGGAACAACCGAAAAAATCATTTCGATGAGCCACAGTGCGCTGCATGTGCATAGAGGGAGAGGAAGAGAGCTTAGCGGAGGGAGTGGTATGAAAAAATAAGGAGAAGCTTAAGGCACAGTGTGCTGAGAGTATGAGAAAGCGATATCTGGGAAAATGCCAAATATCCTAAGAAAACGAAAGCAAGGTGTCTGGAGCGCAACCGCAGAAAGAAGAAGGAAAGGCTCGCAAGCAAGCAGTACCTCTTGCTATAGCAAAGGGCGTACTGCTCGCGCTGCTTCTCTGATGTAATCATGAATAATTTCTCAATGGCATTGCAAAAAAATTCAATAATAAGTTGAATAGGTAACGACCACAAAGCCGCCATGTCTGCAGGTGTTCGATCAGTGACAAGCAAGCACTGACATCAAATGAAGTTTTCGGAGTTCATGCGATCGAGTTTGTGCTTGACTAGTCCATCATTCGAATCTGACAGAAGAGGCAGTAAGTTGATGGGTTCTTTCTCCTTGAATTTAGTGAGCATCGAGTTTCAGGGAGATGTCATCCGTCGAAAGATCTCGATAAACCCACTTTACTTTAATGAAGCCGGTATGGATGGAGTGCTGCTTGATCTGTTTGGGGTCTACTGGCTTCCCATCTTGATCATAGATTTTGCACATCTTATCCAGATCAACAAACAGAAGTAGTCTTTCGATTTCCACCCTTTGTCGGTCCTGGAAAGTCTTCACCTGCCTGTTGATAGTGTAACCTTCATTGTAGAGCGCATCCTCGATCTTCATGACAGTCCGGCAAGCATCAGATGACATGTCGAATTTTAAAGAAGTACCATACTTTGTCACAGCAAACATAACGCGCTCTTCACCGCTGAACTGGATGTACGGGTTAACGATGTTGAGGATGAGTTCATCGTACTTGGACTTGTCGCTTTTGAAGTTGACTGTGACGTTGATGGGTTGGCGCAAGATTTGAGTTGTTGTTTTCTTCTTTCTTTTATTATGAAGAAAAAGTGCAAAACAATTTTTATTTTTTATTTTTTTTACAG
>JAOWAW010128593.1:0-11742 GCA_028565695.1 Nicola tetela
ACGTCACGTGCACGACGATCGATATCGATCGGCACATGTATCACAGAGCCTGCCAAACTACACGTACACAGGCATGCTAGCGCGGCCAGACGCGTTCGCGCTCAGCTGCTGCTAGCCGGCCTGCTCCGCTAGAGTGGTAGTAATGTGCATGCGTTAAAATTGCCGCCCCTAATATAAGCATTCCTGGCGACGTGCAATACTTCTGGAATCATTACAAAAAAAATTATGAGCGTAAAAGAGAATGGGGTGCAAGTTTCAAAAGATATTAAAGCTTGTCTTATCTGACAAAGGTAAGTTCTTGTTGAGAAAAAAAGCAGTTGAAACATATTGAGCAAAGGCTAAGATTAATCGTAACAGTTAGGAATAATGAAGACATGTCAGTTGCACATTGGCAAAAAGTATTCTGAACTTTGAAAATACATGTACTTTGAAAAAGGTGTTTGATTGAGGTCTGAGAGCTATTTGGGTTTTTTCAGAGATAAAGCTAGACCATTAAAACAATGATTATGTAGACTGGATGCTATTCCCTACCATTTCACTCTTCTCATGATGTCTGTGCAGTACTTTAATTTGTTCTTTCCAGTTTACCCCATCTTCTTCCCCCCTTTATCTGTATCTCTGCCTGTACATGTATTGGCTTTCATTCTTTCCCAGCAATTTCATTCCAACGTTTTTGGCCTGCCACACCACGCAAACACATTGCTTCCCCCGATCATGTAGCTGTTTTAAAACTGTCCATGCATATCTGAATATCAGTGTTTACATGCACATGCTTCTGTGTTGCTCATTCTTAGCTTCGTAAGATAATGGCTTAAAGCGCTATTATCGCATGCAAGATGTGGCCTTCTATGCAAAGAGATCAACAGCAGTGCACCAAATCAAAGTGAATAAAATTATGCCATGCCAGAAGCTCACAACTGGTTTTAAATTGTCCGATTAAAAAAAGCCTTGAGACCATTCATTTTGTTTACCTGGTTGAATTTCTCATCTCTCCCTTCAGTTGGCCATTGGCGTGCATGGTATGTCTCAACAGCAAAGTTGCTATATCCACCACCAGAGATGCATCTTAAAATCACTCGAAGTTTCTCCTATAGTAAAAGCCAACAGTGAATTTTCTAGAGGTTCTTTTTCTTTTAAAGTAGTTCTTCCTGAATTTAATTTAGCAGGAACAACCTAGTTTATTACGCTCACTCTGTTTGCAAAAAAAGCACATGTGCACTTCTCTTCCAATCAACATCTGATAATGGTTCTAGATCTTTCTATGTTTCCACAAATGCTTTTTGTATAAATTATAATAACAAGCCCGGCTGTTCAGTTTGGAGACAGATTTAACGGTACCCAAGTTCTGTCTTTCTCAATTCCATGCCACATAGTTTGATAAATCATCTAAGTACTTTTTCTGTAGTCCCATCTATGCTAATACTATTGAAGTTGAAAATGCCAACCATCTTTTTTCTACTCTCACTAGCCATCTCTCAGCCTTAATATCATAATTAAAGGCATGCATGCGCAATTAATAAGTCTTCATAGTACGTTTTTGTTGGTAAAAGGATCCCATGAAAACCATATACTTTTGAAAATTTAGTGTCATTTTTTTCAGGGCAATGTAATTCAAGACCTAAGATATGCCTTAATGAGTGGAAAAACAAACAGACATACACACTTAGATAGGGTTGTGTGGAATAAAGCTTAATACTGCAAGAATATATTACTATGTGCGTGCATTTATAGATCACTCCTTACTTAGCAACAAGCTTAAGTGGCACATGATCCATTGGCATGCTTTTTCGCTGTTTATAAGCACAGGATCCACTAGCACTGCGCATTCACAGGCACTAATCACCATGACGTACACACTCTGACTCTAGCCAGCAATCTACAGGAGCTACTAGTCTATTTGTAGGTGTTTTAGGCTCTCTCTCTCTCTCTCTCTCTCTCTCTCTCTCTCTCTCTCTCTCTCTCTCTGCCACACTTGAATTCTATGGTTGCATGTCCTTGCGTGTAGCGTGGAGGTCAGAGATCATTGAGCATGTCATGAGCATGGACGTATCAGCTGCACCTGTATGATTATGATACTACATGTAGTGGCTGGCACAAATTCCTGGCACTGGACCAAAGGGCAGAAATTTGGAGAAGCTACACTGCTAGACTCAGAGCAATATTTTCCACAACTAGAAGAACCGTTAGGGAGTGCATTTCCCAACAATCCAACTAATCCGTATGGCAACAGTCCGCCCACCTGAAACGGTTCTCAGGTGCAATGTCCCCACCACAAACCTGTATTAACTGAATTTCAAGGGAAAAGTTGGGTGGCTGCACACAGATGCTCCACCATTGTAACAAGGTGAACCACGCCCACAGACGCTCTTCATCTGATTTTCACTACATGACATGTTGTGCAATGGAGTGATCTCGGCCAACCTGGCAATCATATGGCCTAAAGGCTTTTTACCATATCACAGGTAAAGGATGTTGCTGTGACAATATCAAACAGTTTTATGACAAACCTTCACTTGGTCAGGAGGTACAATCCACTGAAAACTGCAAACAATGAGTCGAAGCATCTGAGGAAGGTAACGCTGTGCCTGAAATACAACAGGGAGAATAGAACTTTCTCAGCACTAAACCACCAGAGACAGGACCCCACCAACAGATAAAACAAAAATAAGGGTAGGAAAGACCATGGGGAAATGCGATAAGACATTGCAGGAGACTCTCCTCCAGCTATATAGGTGTAAAAGGAAGGAAGTACAAAAAACTCTCCCTTAAGAAGTCACAAGATTCACAACAGAGCTTTTCAAAACCAAACAAGTACATTTAGCATACTATAAATATGTTAAATTGTATTTTTTTTGCCCAGAGACAATTACTGACAACAAAAAATACAAAAGGAATGTTAGTGCTTGGCGTAGACTCGTTAACTTCGAGCATTATGTGACTGGGGGCAGTTATTCCTTAACTACAGCTGCTGCTTCCTGGAATGCAGTCCATTGACTCAAAAACTTGGTTTTAAGATAAATGTGACTTCAGTTCAGGGGAGGGAGTTGTTTCTACTGGGGGAGAGGAATGACATATTACAGAAACTGGACTGGGTTGTCTGCGGAAGAAGAAGAAGTATGGATTTAATTTTCCTGGGATTGTGTGGCAGTGAATGGGAAACTGAGTACCAAACAATTGATAATTATAGCATTCTTCCGCAGATGGTTAAAATTTTGCATGGTCAACATTAATTTGTGCACTTACCATACAGTAAACACCATAGCACGGGATCAACAATAAGCTGTAATCACCTTCTTGGTCAAGGGACACTTTTTGCAAGCTTGCACATGTGTTCCAGTACAGATGTCTAATGTCATCCCAACAGGACAAAAGGGTTTGGATGATTGTCTGCATAACCAGAGGATAGAGAAGGTGCATGATTTGAAGTTGGATTCATCAAACACTAATCTTAGCAATCTTCTTTTGACTAACAATGGTGTTCAATCATTCATGCTTTATCACAACCGGAGCTCTCCTGAACTCTGGTCGGCACACACATGCAGTAAGTAGGACTTAAGTAAGACATAAAGCCGTAATCGCAATTTTAACCAACAACTAACCAAAATGCACATCCAGATATTCAAGTCACAGTCCTAGACCACCAGTTTTTATTCATTATGAACACAATGAATGCTTTGAATCAGACTCTTTTGCAAAACTTCTGAGCCAGGTGTTTTTTTTTTGTGTTCAACTTGGAAGAATACAAACTAATCTGTGAGGGCAATGAGTTCCAGTCTGCTGGCACATGTTTGAATTTTCTTTGATTAACTGCCAGGAAGAGACGTGCTCACCTCAGTGTACTGTACTGACAGTCTCCTGCTTTTGTGAGTATTTTTAAGGGCATCTCCAACCTGAAGCACAAAGTGCAAACATGTCATGATCCTTGGAATTTGCAATTGGAGTATGTGTGTGAAAACAAAATATATTTCTCCGGAAATCTTCCTAAAATTCCATGTATATCTGCCAGCGCCTGTACACCAAGCATTAAGTGCATCCCTATGCATGTGATAGATCATCAGATTTAGCCAAATATTTCAACTTAGATAAGAAGGCAGATCTACCTCTGCTCTGTAAGGACAATGTTCCACTTTTGCTAACATAAGAACCTCATCCTCGATAGCTTTGTGGAAGATTACTCCAGACTCCCAGCAATCATCCTCAGTCTGAAAAGTGGCAGCATTTCCTGTTATGTAGGCCATAGCTATCTTCTCTGGGCCACTAATGCTTGTGAACTCTTGATCACCGTTGAACAATATTCGCATGGTCTCTATCATGAGAAAATAGCCCTGCTCAAGTTCACCTGAACAGAAGAATTCCACTCCAAGCCAGAAACTACGACGCACCGCGCAGTCACCCGTAGAAGGACTGCCTGAAAATCGTTGCAAACTGTCTGCACTGTTCAGATAAAGAGGACCTCTCACGGCACCCTTCCATTGAACTGCATCCTTACAAAGTATGGCGCTCTCCTCTAGGCACAAAGCACGCCTGGATGCCTGCAACCATTCCCTTGCTTCTATTGGCTGGCAGGCTAGGAAATAAGCTGATGCTAGCTCTTCATACAGCATTGCCATGGTAACATGCAAACCAAAACAAGAAGGGATTCCTTGACCGGGGCCAACTTCTGCAACAATTTTATTGAAAATGTTCAAGCTTTCTTTGACCTTGCCACTTCGCCACAAAGCTGCAGCAAACTCAACCTGTAGAGAGGTGAGACCAGATTGAGACCCTCCCATTCTGTTAAGCAGTTGCAGTGCCTTCTCATACCAGTGACAGGATGCCTCAACATTTCCCATCAAGCTGTAACTTCCACGGGCAAGCCAAACGGCAAGCTCAGGTTTGGCATCTTCTACAAGAAACAAAGCGGTGTTGAAAAGGTTTTCTAAAAACGGAAAGAGCATGGACACACAGGTAGATCTATTTATATTTTGACCAAGCACATCTTCTGGAGAGCGGAACACAGACAGGACAATGGCAAGAAGAGCCTGGCACACAGCCTTCGTTTTCTCGGTTGCTGATGAATGGACTTCGTCAAGAACGGCTCGTTGCACTAACTGATGCACAGAAATCACCCAACCGCCAGTAGGCTGTGTCTGAATGTCTGCAAGGGTGACTGTTTTCAGTTCCTGTATGTAAACATGGTGATTTTCAGCTCCAATGCCATGCCACAGCTGTTCAACACAACCAGTGTCTGTCCTTAAGCTATGTCCATGACAAACAACTAATGACTTCATGCTCTGTATAAATAAATCCCACGGAACTGGCACACCTAAGAAAGCCACTGCAACCAAGATCGTGGCTGCTTCCTCACTTAACTGCCCAAAGAGAAGACCTAGTGTGTCCGTAATTCCTCTGTTTACAGTTGATGTGCGAACGTCAGAACAAAAGTTGTCCAGTGAACATTGTGGAGAGAAGTTGAGGTCCTTCTTTGCTTTGCTGACATCATAGCAGCATGGATTATTCATCATGGCACTTGCTGCCAGTTCTACAGCTAGAGGCAAATTCATGAGAACATTCTCCACCCAGTGCCACATGTGAGGGTTTCCAAAGATCTCCCATTCTGTTGGCCTTCCTTTTGGCTTCCGCTTAAGAAGTCTTTGGAAAATCATCTGCAAACTTTCCTCAGTTTTCAGAGGAGGAAGTTTACAGACATGAGCACCAGGGATAAGGCATGTGTCTTTGCTGTAAGCAAGGCATGTGAAGATGACATGATGACGACCATTTGGTAGAAAATCTGAGACAATATCAAAGTCAGTGACATCATCAACAATAAGAAGGAGAGAGTTGGGAAAGGTTGTCAGCAGTTTTTGGATACTGTTTTTCGAAACATTTGAAGAAGCAGTTGGTTGGTGACCTTGCAACACAGCAGCTGTTCGGTGTAACTCTGCCTCAAAGGCAGAGCTAGTGGTGGCTGGTAACATGAACTGCAACGGCAACTGGTGCTGAAGTTCGGTAGCCAAGAGGTATGCTAACATTGTCTTTCCAATACCACTAGGCCCACAGATGATAGTTCGTGACGATGACTTTTGTTTGATGTGCCGCAGGATAGCTTCCATTTCATCTCCTCGTCCAAAAAATGTTGTGCTTGCGTAGGCCCTCTGAATCCAAATGTGATTGTGCGATTCATATCTCCGTTCATCGCTGCAAACGTGAAGGGTTCTGACGTCTATTATTACTTGGCATTGATCCAAGACCGAAGGGCTCTGTGGGCTGTTGTATGTGCGTGAGGACAAGCCAGACTTCTTCTGGGAGCGATTTGAGTTCCTTCCGCAGTGATAATCAGGCCAGAGAGAATTGATGTAAGTCAGGCAATCCTGAAAGTTTCCGTTCTGACCTGTAAAACCTTCAACCAACCTTTCAGCATCAGAGATGTGTCTTCTCATTAACTGAACTGAAAGTGATTTGCGTACTGAGTGCGCAACAGCATTCCTCAGGCAACCATCATTCTTGAGCAAGTTATTTAAGAACGATTCAAGTTGAGTTGGAGACCGCTTCCTGAGCATGTAATTTAAGAACAAATCAAGTTGCGTTGGAGTCCGTTCGCAACCGTACGTGCCTGTACAAGGCAAATTTCCTTCAGTGCAATTATCTGTCAGGGAAAGCCTTTTCCACACCTTGCCTCTTGCAAGAAATTGGTGGAGAATGTCCCTAATCTCTGTAAGGTCGAAATTCTCTGCCTGCCGACACCCTGGAGAAAAAACTTCCTTTCCTCTGGGTTTGCTATCACTGTTCATTTTCTTCAACTTCATTGCCACTGGGCCCAAGGCCTTTCCGAGACCTGATAGCACTTTCCATCCAACCATGGAAAGGGCTGCGGTGTTGTCGGTACAAAAATAAGCTTGTTGGCCTATATTGGCTAAGATGAAGGAACCTGCTGCCTGGGACACTTCTTGACCATCGTACAATGTCGCAAGCTGTCTTGCCGAGTCGTCGACAGCACAAGGAGCACAGATCGATTTCTCGCCGTCCCCATTAGTAATAGTTTCCAAACTGGTACCGGCCTCCTTACAGTTTGGGAAGGAAGAGCCGGCTGTCTTGTTTATGGTGCGCTGTCGTGAGCTCTCGGAGCGGCAACACTCGCATGTGTGTTCATCTGTCCTTAAACGCAACATGTCCTTGGAAAGGCCATACATCGTGTGCAAGGCTGCCATTTCCTCGCGAGGCGTTACAGCACGCGTGCTGTGTGTCAAAAGAAGACGAAAACTCATCAAAGAAGTCATCGCGACGCGCAAACGGTCCTTACATTGAATAAGTTCTCGCCTGTGCGAGCCGACATCTCCACAGAGCAAGCGACACAGCCTTTCTCCGAAAACTTTGAGAGACACGCCGACAAGAAAGATCTGGCATAAAGTGTGTAAATCGAACGGCTCGCCCTTAGTCGGCCTCTTTAGATGGTGTTTAGTTTTTTTGCCCATCACGTGAGCATATTTTTCCGGCCAGGCGGGCCCAAAACTTTCGCACAAGATCCAATCAGCGACCGTCGACCATTCTGATTCAACTACGATCAGCGCTCTTTCCCAGAGAAGCATGACAAGGTCCTGCTTGTCCACCCGCAGTCGAATGGCTGCCTCCTTGGTCGCACTGCTGCATGACAAACCGACCTGCGATTCATCAGCCATCGGAGTTCAGTGATCGAAGAACAAGAATTACGCTTGCATGAACCTCCCTCAACTAGTACTATGAGCAGTACAAGGAATTCGTAGAGGTCCAATTAGCGCCGGCCAGAATCGACCATTGATTATGTGGAACCAGTGCGAACTCAGCGCCTTGCGCCAAATGCAAAATCTGGCGCTGCTGCGTCCACATCATATAGCTTCAACATCAAGGCTTATCCTAAACCTAATTTCTTTCTTTCCTCCCTTTAAAGCAGATGTTTTCTCAAACAAAGTGCACTCCCCTCAGCCTTTATCGGCTGATGATTTTCCTTTGCAGACCCAGTTACGCTGCTCGATTCCATAGCTCCCCTTTACCTTTGCCATGTACCGTTCATCTGGCCATATGGTGCGTTATCTCAGTGATGTTCAATACCGGACATGCGTGGCCGTGGTTGACTCCGTCTCATTCATTGGGCGTTTTCCCGGCGGTCACTCGCCTAACCTCAGCTCTGCACAGCAGCTGCACATATCAATGACAATTCATCGTAGAATTCGAAGGAAAAAGCAGTTACCGCACGCGGGGATTTCGTGATAACCAACTACTATTGTTAAACGGATTCATAAGGGCCTAGCTGCGGCGATTCCCTGACGCCGATAATTACACCGACTGCAATTTATGGTGTGCAAGTGTTGGCGCGAACCAGGAAATTGGGTCCGAGTTAATAGAATTATTCACCGGAAGAGGAATTTGGAAATGCAGCTAATAGTCTTAGAGCAGCTGCAGGGGAGTGTTCACCGATAATCAGCTGGATTCAATCCCTCTTACAATCCCTCTCATCTGGTCTTCGTCCTTTCACTATTTGTCTTAATTTTTTTGAATTTCCTCCTCCACCTTCTCCTGCTCTTCGTGCTCCTCCTGATCCACTTGAGGCGCCTGCTCGTGCGAAATACCAACTCCATGTTTTATGTGTTCACCTCTTAACGTATGAAGAACGATCCGCAGCCCTTGCGGCGCCAGTTTAGTAATATCTGGCAGGACTTTGGCTTGCTGTCATTGAACGCTGCTAACACATGAAGGCACCTAACGTTGAAGGAATCCTGACAAAAGCTAAAGCAGTGTGATTGTACCTCTAGTCACGGTCCCTCGTCCAATTTTTCAGGCATACCTGATTCTGAAGTTCTCGGGCATAAAACGCACACGTGACTCAACATGTTCCCGGTCATGTCTACACAGAGTTCTACATGTAGGCCTGAGGAACCTCACCTGGCCTCTTTCAGCTTAACTTCAGTTTTATCCTTGTTGTGGATAACAAATCAATAAAGTAAGGTTTTCTAACTTCTCAATGCCAAACTGGCCTTAAGGCGGTCGCTTACGGTGCGGATCTATAGCGGAAACCGAAGGAAAAATGCCTGTTTTAAATTAACCCGCCCAGCGTCCCAAGAGTCGGTGCTAATTAATTTTACATATTTATGGCATTAATCGAACCGGCATCGTTACGAAACAGCGCTATTTAACCGTTAAGCTAAATAATTGAGTTGTTTCACCCCACGGCTCTTCAATCTGTAGTTGGAGAAACTTATAATTATATTATATACTGCACTAATTAGAAAGTTTAGCGGCTTATAATTTCGGGGGAAGACCTTGAAAGATTATACCTGGCAGCTGCAGCCCTTCTACTACCATAGCCACTGATAACATCTTGTCCTTCCTGATCCCAGGTTTCGCAGGCACTATCAATACCCGGACCCACTGCCTGCACGGAAGAGTACTGGGCCGTATTGAGAACTCACAGCTGATGCTGTTCTCTCCAATATCAACAGTTCCTGATGCTCAACTAGAAGATCTGCAAGAGATGTGCTCCTACCAAATCCCGAGCGGTGAAAGCGATAATCACTCTGCACGTTACTGGGTGGGAAAAAGTGAATTAGAGAAAGACGGAGAGGGGTCGGGGAGAGGGGGAGCGGGGGTGGGGAGGGGAAGGGGAGGGAGAGAGATGTGTTTTGAGTACAACATGCAGAGTTTAGTCTGGTGTTTGCTTATCTCGGGCTCCCTCTGGAATGCCGTCGATGATAAAGTTGGCCTCACCCTTCTGCGTCTCTATACCAGATCTCCGGTCCTTTCTGGCAAGGCACTGACAGCACACATCTGCAGCTGTGTGTAGCTCTGTTTCAAAGGCCAGACGATACGCAGATAATCACATTTTTTCTTCCTGAAAAGCAGCTTCAGTACTGCTCTGGTCAGTTAAGGCATAGCAAACCCAATGGAAGACCCTCGTTTTCGTTAAACATGTTCCCAGTATCGTGACATCTTAAAATTTGGTACAGGACTTCATTTAAGGCTAAGATTAATAGCGCATTTCCTCAAAAAACAATGGGACATGCTTTCGTCCTCGCCTGCTCAAAAGCATGTCCCCGTAGAAAAGCCAGGTTCTATACGATTCTACACGGTCGATTTGTTCCCTCACCCAGCATTGGATCCAGTACACAACGATACTCCTTAAACATCCTTGGACTCGACCATCATTCCTGTGGTTTCCCCAAATGGAAAGTTTTTTTACTCGCCAAGGTGCTTCTTCTTCGTCCGCCATTGTTTAGAGATCAGCGCTTCCCGAACGCGAACTGGGACTAGTAGAATTAGAGCGATTTGGTTCAAGTCCAAGAGGTAAACTTGTTCTGTACCCTACCCATTAGCTTTGAACACATAGGGAAAAATGGAAAGACCTCCCCTCTCATCTAGACCGAAGAGGAAAAACCAGAGGCCGCAGGGGTCATTCTGTATCTTCTTCGTCGCAGCTAGCCTGCTCAGGTACGAGTTCCCTTGACAACGATATGCTTCTTTGCTCCGAGATCCCGGCCCATGTCGGTACGTGTTCTAGATCGCCTTATGTTCCTTGACTCTCCATACATCACTATGCAGTCGCGGCCACGTTAGCAACGGTTGCGACGGTTGCGAAGATCATTTTAAGGTGCCCCAATTGAATTTTGCCTCCTCCATATGGTCACCGTGGCCGCAGTGCCTTGCTATGCCTTAACTGACCCGAGTGTCTGGCTTCCATGACGGTCCAAAATGCTCTGGATCTTTTAATCTAGTCTATCTCGTATTGCTAAGGTGATACTTGTTAAACAAGACCTGAAGTAGACCCGGATCCTTAATAGTCTCATCCAAAGGATTGCCTTTCTTATCCGAGGCTTTCTCTGGAGACAGAGTGGAAGAAGGACGCCGAAGCCTTCGTGGGGTTCCCATTCGAACTGTGCAAGAGATGACGAAATATTTCTTAGGCTACACTGAAAACTATCGGCATTGCAGCAATTACTCGTCGATCGACGTGGCGCTCGGAAATGACTCTAGATCTTCTGAAAAAGTCAAAGAATTCACAAAGGCCAGTTCGGCTATGATAATGTCATTGCAAAGATTAAAGTGAATTCATCGTTTCAGAAATGGAAAGGCCAAACACAACTCGAGCCAGATTGATATTGATTAATTCTCTTTAGGATTCCCCAATAGGAAGAGCCCGCCTAATCGAGGTGCTTCCACTGAAACAGGATACAAGGAGAGCGGAAGAGAGAGATTCTTTAGTATGCAGGAGTGCAGAATGTGTATGAAGGATGAATGGCGGTGATTAGCAGCATTTCAAATTATATATTAATATCCGGATATCCTGCCATCCAGATCCTTACCTGTTCTTGACCGAGAACAATTTGATCAGTGTCCAATTGTCCACAATCATATTCACCAGAGAATTATCGTCTCTGCGGAGATCTGGTAAAACACTAGAGGCGGCAGCAGTTGTTGTTCAACACGTCGTAGCCCATACTCGAGCGAACGGCCGTGTAGGCCATCGCCCGCACAAGAATATCAGCCGTCCGAAATTCTTCCCTTTAATTCAAAGTGAGCGAAGGGCTCACCTTCTGTCGGGTTCAAGCCGTCTCAGTTCTACTTCCTGTGCTGCCAGCGATTTTGGTAACTGGTAGATTTTCCATTTTCAGTAAGAACATCATTCCACGTCTGATCATATAAAAGAATAACTAAAAGATATTGATGTAGAGTTAAGGCGTGCCGCTAAGGCGTGTCGTGTGTACACTGAACCAAGTACTTTGCGTACCATAACCG
>JAOWAW010128615.1:0-11742 GCA_028565695.1 Nicola tetela
GCGCGCGCGCGCGCGCGCATCTGTTTGTCTGTCCATCACGCTGCAAGCCATGAACCAAGGTCTACCTTTCTAAATACATCACCAGAGCATAACCTTTCCGAAGCTGTGTGAAAAAAGGGAAGAGGAACAAATTCTAGACGCCACAGAGTCTCGGGTCCACCGCTGATTCAATTGCAGCTGTTGCCGTGAGCTCTGAACTTTTGAAATTGTTTTTCTCTGATATCAATAGCAATAGGGGGTCCCAGGCCCACCGCTGATTTGATTGCAGCTGTTGCCATGAGCTCTGAACTTTTGATAGAAAGGGCCACATGACTCGTGCAGTTGAATGCATGCTGGTGGATTTGGTTCCGCCAAGCTGCAACATTTCCAGCATGCCGACACTGTACTTCATGCACGTAGGTTTGTTTTAGTCACGTCTTCAAGATCTACATGGTAGGACTGCATGATGAGCATGAGCTCAAGGAACTCTGTCACTGTAAACACAATTACAACCTCATTTGTCCCAACCAAAGCAGCCTAGCTTTGTTGCAACTTGTGGCAACCCGGTCCTAGTCCTGTATGCAATGTAGCGCTTCAATGAGTGTTTCAATGTGGACTTTGCTTGGCATTAGGCATCCGCTATATGTAAACCATATGGCCTGTGATAGCTCCATGCGGACGCCACTTGTAATGGCCAGTAATTGACCTTAATTCTGGTGATTACTGCTAACCTTTTCAAAACATGATTCAGTGACATCCTCATCAGGCTCCTATGCAGTAATTATCACGTAGACTTCAGCAAAATCCTGAAATATCAATGTATCCTTAATTACACAAAGTGAGATGCTCTCCAGTGAAAAGAACAACATGTACCTTCCAAATTTTTATGACAGCTTCTACCTGCTCAGCAAGCAAAATTGTTGGGAAGGAGTCAGGAAGTTTGTCCAGAAGAATCTTTTTCTCTCGTCCCATCAGGTTGGTCCATTCAAAAGTATTACTTGCAGACCCATCCTCATGTTTTTGTTGCCATATTTTAAGTCACTTTGCAATCTTAACCGCTTTTTCTACTGCCTGAACATGGGGCCAAAGTCCATTTGTTTTGCCTTCCTTTTCATCCAATGTTTGGGCGGCATGAATAACATTTTTTATTAAACAATCCATTATACAAAAAAAGAAGGTGGAGCTCATCCAATACAATGTGATCTATCTCAAAGTTTACCAGAGGATGGTGGATACAACCTTTTTGAGCATCGGTGGTCTGTTGTTTCACACATTGCTTCATCTGTAAAAAGGTTCTCTTCATGGGCTTTTCCTCATAATGATCTTTAGAAAAACGCATGTTTGGCCATTGATCCTTGTGCATTTCACACCATAGACAAGACTAGTGAGATGTTGCCTTGTTCATTCCCATTATCACTAATAAAAATGTGTAGTCACCCGACAAGTAAAGCTCCAAATTAACTTTTTCCTGTCAATCATCAAGTAGCCGTCTGCAAGATCATTAACTTCTTCCCAAACAATTTGTAGTGATTTTTGCATTGCTTCATAATCTTCAGGTGCCTTTGGTGCAGCAAATGTCCGGTGCCCAGCACTGGACAAAACCTCTTGCTTCACTTTCAAGTACAGCATATGACACCATAAGGAAGTTTGCAGTTCAGGAAAATTTTGCTCCATCTCCACTAATTTTTACTTTAAATATCTGCCCCTCTGGGTCTTCTATCCCCAACTGAGCCATTAGGAGACACAGGTCTGCTGCAAGCATGTCTTTAAGAGGCACATAAGCTCCCTCATACATACCACTTGCAAGTGGTTGAACATTAAATGATGTATTTAGTTGTCGCCTGTAAGCCCACACAAGGTATGACCTGGGAAGCTACATGGACAGTTCATGGTAGAGGGAGTCAGATCCATCGTGGTCCAGTAGGTACAACACCATCATTATTTCGTCCTTCTCAGACTGGATACTGGCAGATTCCTCTGTCTCTGCCAAACCACTTACGACCATTATCACCCCTTGGGAGCAGTACCAATATTGCCACAACCCTCAAGATTTAGTGTCAGCCAGTGACAAGTTTAATCGCCGCACTGCCACTGCATTCGACTGGCTGCCAAACTTCATCAAGATTGTTGACGATGGTCTCATGCACAATGAGACCTTCGAAGATCATCTCAATCATGTCCATACAACACTCCAACATGCTTGCGATCATGGCATAGCGATCATTTTTGCCACCAAAGAAGTCGGCTACTGTGGATTCACAGTTTCACCTGATGGGTTCACTGTAGATCCTGCAAAGACATCCACCATCAAGGACTTCCCGGTGCCAAGTAATCGCACGGACCTGTGTTCATTCCTGGGTCTGGTAAACCAGTGCGGAGAATTCTTGCTGCATCTCACCGAGATCACTTCTCCCATCCAACCAGCGTCCAATGACTTCACAGGGACTTCGTCCACACTGAAGCATACACCGCTACCAAAGCTGAGCTCATGTCTGTCCCCATGTGTTGCACTGCTTCTACCAGCCTGATCAACGTCTACGCCTTGAGACCAGCGCATCAGCATTGAAAAGCCTTGGCTATGCTCTATGACAATTTCAGGAGCAAGTGGTGCCTCATCCAGTGTGGGAGTCGTTTTCTATCAGATGCTGAATCTTGATATGCCATCATCGAGATCGAGTTACTCACAATGGTGTGGGCCATTCACATGTGCTTGCTTTTTCTCGCCGGAAATTCATTCGAAGTGTGTATTGATCATCGCCTGCTGATTCCAACGAGGTCAGCTCATGTGGAGAAATACCCCTGGCATTTGTGGACGCAGTCCCACCCAGCAATTATTCGGGAGACCGCTGCCATCATTTATGTACACCCACCACCGCAGCTTCGCACCGGAATGGCAAGTTGCAGCTGATGCCACAGACTCAGTGAGTACACAGATTGATGCGCAACGATGACACCAGTATAGTTCATCCTCCAGAGCTCTCTCGTCACTCTCCATCGAATGCCATGTTGACATGCAAGACACATGCCCTAAATTGTGGTCTGCAAAGGGGGGTGGTTGTAGCTGTTGGTCAATACCAAGACTACCTCATCAATGTGGTCCACTGTACTGGCGTAACTGCTGTTTTCTGCGACCATTCATTCCAGCTGGCCCAGATATAATCACAACATCACCAGTGAATGAAAATGCACTGAACATTGCAATTGACACAGCTGTCATAGCTCCAGTATGTCGCAGCACACATTTGAGGAAGAAACCAGCTCGACTTGACATTACCTCAACAAAAGGAAAGTCATACGTATAACCACCCTTTTCCTACCTCTCTCTAATCAATCCCATTCTTTGTATCCTATTCTATTTTAGACAAAACTTGGTTTTGTCTTGAAAGGGGCGTGATGTGTACTATGGCATTCTTTGCATGATTCTACATCTACCAGTTTCTCTATTATTAGAATTGTACAGCTAAGGCATATCATGTGTACATTGAACTCGGGCTACATTGCGTATCATGACTGCCCAGTCAGTGGTACAACTTCAAGACTCTAGCTCATGGTATTATATTCACTCTTGCTAGTCCAAGAAGAATCTCTCTCCTCCATACTTTGTCGTCGTGTAATGCATTAATCAGGGGGATATAACATTAGTCTGGTGGTTTTTCTTATCCTTCTCTCCAACTTTGACATGCAAAATATGATTATTTGAAAGGCAATGTGAAGTTGAGGCTACAGCACAGACCCAGCCCTGAATAGTAAATACCTCGGAAAGTACATATTTTTTCCTTTAAAGAGTAAGTCAGCCTCATGTTGCTCCTGTTTCATCAATGTCAATTCCTCGTCTTGAGTTCATGGCCACCACACTTGGTGCACAGATCATTTGGTTCCTTTGTCAAGAAATCCCAATTGGCTTTGCAGGGATGAGCCTTTGGACTGACTCATTTCTATTCCCTATTAGCTGGCATCAGAGAAGACACTTATGCCCTTTGTCAAGAACTGGGTAAGGATTATTAAATCTGTTCCGAATATCAAGTATTATCATGTGTGCTCACCTGACAACCCTGCCAACTTTCTCTACCATGGTGTCCGTGCAATGGCCCTTCAATCTTCACAGTAATGGTGGCGTGGCCCTAAGTTTCTGAATGCCTCTGTTCCACTTCCAAGGTTTTCTCATGTTGTGGACAGGAAGGATCCTTCAGAAGTTGATCTTTCAGGCTGTGACAAGAACCACATGGCACAGCATCACACACCAGAAGTCTGTTCAGAAGCACAGTGCCTTTCCGCTTGCAGCCAGCTGAGCAGTTCTCCATTTGACATTGAGATTGAGAGGTTTCATCACTTGTTTCCCTGTACGAATTTTAGCATGGTGCCTTCAGTTTGTCTCAAGACTGCAACAAAAGAAAACGGATAGTGGACCATTGGGGCTTGCAGAGGTATCGCAAGCAGCATCCATGTGGGTTGCACATGTGCACAATTTGTGCTATGCCAATGTCAAACGGCCCTGATTGCCAAGAAACCCAAAACACTTGTGAGGCAGCTGGATCTTCAAATTGCAGAGGATGGCCTTACTTGATGCAAGGGACAACTCCAGAATGCTGAGATGTTATACCGTGACGCAAAGTTTCCAATCCTGTTGCTGAAAAAGCATCCACTGACATGGTTGATTCTGATCAACTGTCATCACAAGGTTGTGCATTCAGGAGTATCGCACACGCTCTGTCTCATGTCAGGTATCAGGACTGGATTCCAAGGGGGTGAGCCATTGTGAAGTTGTTGAACAAGCAGTGTGAAGTGTGGAGAAGGCATGATGGTGGACCCTATGCCATGCTTGCAATGGCACCACTGCCAACTGCCAAACAATCAGCCTTGAGACCCTTTGCCCATGTTGGCATTGACTACTTCAGCCCTGTGTTTCTAAAGGACAGCTCTAATTGGAAGAATCATGGATTGTCTCTTCACATGTATGGCAATACGAGCTATGCATCTAGAGGTTGTTGTGGATATGATGTCCGTCAAGAAGCGTTCCATCGTTTTGTTGCCAGGTGGCACACCTGTAAAAGTCGTCACAGACAACGCCTCCCAGTTTAAGCTGGCAAAATCCACTTTGGATTTGGCTTGGGAAGAGATTACAATGTCCAAAGATGTCATTACTTATGCCACAGCCAACGCCATTGATTGGTCTTTTATTGTCAAGCTTTCCCATGGGATGGGTGGATTCTACGAGATGGAGACTCTTCTCACTGAAGTTGAGGCTGTTGTAAATTCTTGCCCACTGGCTTATGTTGATGAGGACATGAAGGAGATTCTCACACCCTCACATTTCCTTCTCACTTGGAAGAACAGTCTCATTCCTGTCCAAGCCAGTGAAAACATTGACTACCTTCTACCAGGGCAGTTGTCCTTGGCAAATGCCTTATTGGACCTTTGGAAGAAAGGTCAATGCCAACTTGAGCAGTGTTGGAAAATGTGGAGAGATGAGTACCTCATCAACTTGAGGGAGTCTCATTGTTCTATCTTGAAGCAGCCAACAACTATCGATCCAGCAGTCGGAGACGTTGTGCTCATCAAGGATGATTTGCCAAGAGGGAGCTGGCAATTTGGCTGAATTGCAGAAGTTCACCGAAGCTCTATAGACCAGCAAGCACGTTCTGCTTCTGTTATCACATCTGAGAATAAGGTTTTGAAATACTGCTGACACCAGGGGTGTAGGTGGGACTGTTCCGACGTGCCCAGAACACCCCCTCCCAGCCACTCCAATTTCTTTTTATTTTACCCAAAATTGAAAAAAAAAATCAGCAGTGTCATCTGTCAGGAGGCTGAGCACTGACTCCATCCCAGCACATCAATTCCCAGACCCCTAACGCAGGTCCAAAGTGATACTTCTTTATTTATTTTGCAGGAGAATGACAAGTTGCATGGGCCTGACTCATGAGTCACACAAGTCAGATTTTTGTTGATGTGACACTGGCAGCAGTTCTGGCACCTGTCCCAAATACTACTATTTGTAATAAACTTTGCATTTGCTTTCATGATGGACCAGGCAGATAGGAAATTACTAGTACAATATATTATAGGTATTGTCAGTCAAGTTTACAGACCACACTCTGCATCTGTGTACTTGCAGGTTAACACAACCAGCTTGACACCTGGTAGTGCTAGCCAGCCACTAACTAGCCTTAGAGATAGAATGAGACACAAGTGAGCAAGCATTAGTAATGGTTCAAAGTAGTGCCTGTTGAGTGAGACATGCCACAAATCTTTAGGCCATGATAGGCCAGCCAACAAAGCATCCCTTTCATCCCACCACTCCTTGCAAAAGGGGAGGTTGCCAGAAGAACGAAAAAAGCAGCCTTTAAGCGACCCAAGACCCAGGTTTACAACTGCCAGGCAGTATATATTCCCTCGCTGACACTTTTGTAGCAGCATGACAAACGGTTCACAAGGGGTGACAACGTGACTTGGTCTTGTTGACAAAT
The DNA here is from genome assembly GCA_028565695.1 of Nicola tetela. NCBI lineage: Eukaryota > Metazoa > Porifera > Calcarea > Clathrinida > Clathrinidae > Nicola > Nicola tetela. The sequence continues at coordinate 6,447 of JAOWAW010128615.1, forward strand.
CTCCAAGCCTCCCTATTGTGTTATATTTGCCTCATTCCTCAGACTCAGACTGTTTTGTCTTTGTTCTTGTCTTTTAATCTATGGATAATCTTGCAAATGTATTCCTCACATCTTGATTGTTTATGTATAAAGTCAGAATGTGTATCCTCCTGTAACACAAGAGTTCAACCCAAGTTTTTCATATTTTTCCCCATTGACAGGTGCATGTAGCTTCAGAAACCCAAATGGAACAAAACATCAATCGACATGAATTGCAAACTATTGATGAACTTTGTTGGGTGGGTTAAAAAAATTTTACTCAGGAAAATGGGCAAAAATTAAGGAAAATCATTGCCACAGGTAAGGAAATTACTGCCCAATGGTTGGCAACCATGTGGAGAATGTCAAGGTCAATGTAAGGTCAATGCTGGTTTTTGTTGTGTCAGTTGAGGCAGCCAACATGCTGGCACCAGGCAGGCTCCTTCAGGAAGAATTTCTACCCCTTTTACTGGTGTCCTGTGCGTGTCGTGGTCTTCAGACTGCTTTCCACCATGGAATGGAGTGAGTAAGCTTCTTGCTAGTTGCCGTCATCTAGTAGGTCATTTTAAGCACAGCAATGTTGCCAGCCAGGCTTGCGAGCTAGGCAGAGCCAAGACAGGTCCTGTACAAGTGTCCTAGTCTCATTTCTGAGGTGCCTACTTGCTGGAACAGCACATGACATGATGGGGAGGCTGTCAAGCTGAGAGTGCCATTGACAGCTGTCCTGAATGACACGGCAGTCACCAAAGCCGCTGATCATAGCCTTTGCCTATCAGCTCAGAGGAACTGTGTGGAGGAGCTTTGTGAAGTTTTGGCCAGTTTTCAGGAGATTACAGTCATGTGGTCTTCAGAGAAGGAAGTTACAATTTCCACTGTTCTCCCAGCTGTTATTGGGCTGATTGAAGAGTGTGAGGAGTGTGATGAATCTAATGATTCTCTCTTTATTTTAGATGTGAAGGCAAAAGTGAAGAGTGAGCTGGGTAGGAAATTTAGCATGTCAGCTTTTTGTCCTGATTCCGCAGAAGCACTTGCTTCTCTTGTTGACCCTCGCTATTGTTCCCTCACTTTTTTCAGTTTTTTGACAGAGGATGACAGGCAGGCAGTCCACCGACAAATTGAACAGCCATTCAAGACAGCACCTCAGCAAGAGTTGCAGTTGCTAGTGGAAGGAGAGATGAAGTAAGTGAAGTAAGTGAACCTCCTGCAAAGAGCCTGCACTAATGAGCCTGGACTGCCAAAGATGGAAAAAAGGTGTCATTTTGGCTCGGCTCACCGGGAAGCACAAGTTTTGCGCAAGTACCAATAACTCAGTTGTTCTTCAAACTGTGGCAGATCAGTTTCAATGATATCTGAATGGTGATGATTGCAATCTTGATAGCTCCCTTCTAGACTATTTTTTTCTAATTTGCTTTGGGTGATACACCTTTTTGTTGTAGTTCCCCTGCCTTGTGCTGCAGTTCCTCTATCCGCAGGATGAACGCAGGGTCAGCAATATGGACACGCTGAAGTTGATGAAGTTGACTTAAGCTGACGATGTGGAGGATTGGTTGACGACATTCAAGTGAGTGATGGTCACTTATCAAATTGAGGTATCGTTGGCTGTTTAAGCTTGCACCTCAGTTGACTGGAAGAGCCCAGAAGGCCTGTGCAGTGCTGGATAGTTCCCGTGCAAACAATTATTCAGAAATCAAGGCAGCAATTCTCCATCGGTATGATACCAACAGAGACGTACTGACAGCGTTTTAGATCGGCCTGCAAGAAATATGGGGAGTCATACTGGAAGCTGGCGACAGATGCACCTATGCCAGAAATGGACCAAGAACTGTATGTCTGTAAAGGTGAGGGAAATTTTGGTGGTGGAACAGTTTATCAACACTTTACCATAGGACATGCAAGTGTGGATGTGAGAGAGGAAGCCCACAACTGCTCATGATGCAGGAAAACTTGCTGACAAATATGCAGGGGCTTGGTGTCATCTGTCTGCCATGGGATTTGCCAGCAATAAGACCATGGATCAGTGTCAATGTCACTCTTGCGGACAGACAGGCCATCTTGCAAAGAATTGTCCTGGGAAGACTTCCACCTCAGCAACGGGAAGTTCCCCAAAGCCAGCTGCAGCCAGCATCCAAGCAAGACAGTGTCCTCCGTTGGTGGATGGGAAAGGCAAAACAGTATTTGTGTCTGGTTACATGTTTGTTGACCAGAGCAGTGCATCTTGAGATTGCGTACAATCTAACAGTGGATTCATTCCTTAATGCATAGCATCGCATGATGAGCAGGCGTGGAGTGCCAACTAAGGTGCTATCTGACAATGGCACAAATTTCATGGGAGCAGTCAACGAACTTCAAGCTCTGAAGAGCCTGGTTATGGCAGAAAATTTACACGGTAGACTGGAAGAAGACAGAACCAAGTGGCATTCCAACCTGCCATCAGCCCTTCATCATGGAGGCATGCATGAGTCATTTGTAAAGATGGCAAAGCGAGCTATTTACGCAGTGCTCCGCGATGTGGAAGTGAGTGATGAAGAGCTTACCACAGCTCTCAGTCAGTGAAGGCTTGATGAATTCTCACCCCCTGATCTACCAGTCTGCTGATGTGCATATCCGTCCATTGACACCAAATCATTTTCTGTTTGGTCTTCAAGGAGCATGTGCTCTACCGGGTGTTGACGACACACCTTTTAGCCCACAAAAATGCTGGCAAGTGATTCAAGATCTCGTTAAGCAGATCTGGCAGCAATGGATGCGAGAGTTTTTGCCAACGTTTCATGCATGAGCGAAGTGGCGGCAAGAACAGCCAGATCTTTAAGTCGGCAATGTTGTTCTACTTGTCAACAAGGATCCACCATGTGGACACTGGCCTCTTGAACACATTTGCAAAGTCTTCCCAGGTCAAGATGGCAACATGAGAGTTGTGAAGGTGGAGATGGGAGAACAAGAGTTTGTACGCCTTATCACAAAGTTGTGCCGAGTCACTGCTGACATTCCTTGACCTTGTGTCTTCAATTTTTTTTGGAATTGATTCATTTCACTGATTTTGATTTCCTCATGTTGATAGCATCTCAGCTGATTAAGGAAGAGGAATGTCCATGACCTTTCCTTAACCTCATCGGTACACTATCCTACCTTTTCAGTACATCATACTTTTAGTATCTAGTGTGCGTTTTCATGGGAGCATTTTGTACCCTCTACATGTGCTTCTTCGCTTTCTTTTGTCTTTGTAGTGCTTTTCATCTCTGGTTGGAAACTTCTCTCTAGCCTGATAATGATGTTGCATTTACTGCGTGCAGTATAGACGGGAAATTAGGGAACTTGTAGCTATGATTATTCTAGTTCATTGGAACATTTTGAACATTTCGTTTGAAGGTCAAGTTTTCAATCAGATCTCTTGCTGAGGCTCTTCTCTTCTCCACAGGTAAGCCCCACACGTGGCTTGGACGTACAAGGCAAGTCTGGGTCACTACCGGCTTCATTCTCTTTATCTGACATACCCTCATGCTCTCTTTCATGAAGGCGGATGTGGCCACAGAGTTGTGCAACCAGAGTAAGTACTCCAACAGCATGTGCACAAGCATTCAGTCCTGGCCAGCAGTGCACTGACAAGTTGATTCAACAAACTTCAACTGCTTATCCAACACAACCAACACGTTGGATTTTTTTTTTATAACTCGCCCAACAACAAGAAACGACATTGAATCCCCCCCCCCCTTAAAATCTTCAGCTCGTCCACATAGCCCTCCATCACAAAAAGTTGCCCTCGATCCAATGCCCTTCAGGAGAACTTATCCTGGAAGCACTCATTTGCAAATGACAACACGATACGACAGTTCCCGGCCAATTTTGGAACTTTTGGCGAAGAATCTTTCCTCTGACGACTACCAGACATGCCTACGTTAAGACTGTCAAGGAAAATAGCAATATCAAGGCAGCTAGCAGTGCAACAAAGTCCAACTACACCGAAATTGAATGCCAACTTCGAAAGCCATCACATGGGAGCCGCTGCGTCGTTTCTGAGGAAAGTTGACAAGTTTATCTTGTCCCAAGGCTGGCTTGACTCATATCCAGATAATTTGAGAACTAATCTATGGCATGTTAAAGCTGGCCCCTGCGTACCAAAAACCGCACGGCACGTGATACTCAAAGCCCAACTCAAGTACACAAAAGTATTTTGATACGAGAATATAGAAGCTAATCGGTGTATCAATGTGGTTACTGATTTTGCCCGAAAAAATCTTGTGAATGTGCGCGAACGAAACTTGACATGTTTCCGTGACGAGTCAACCTTTTTTTATTCAGTTTGCGGCATTCTTTTCATTGAATAACCAACTATCAGTCGCTACCAATACATGCAACTCATTTCGGCAAAAAAAAAAAACTCCCCAAGGGCCCTTTTCACATCTGACGGTTCAAATGATGCCTTTCTGAGATATAAGACGCTCATCATATTCGTGTTAAAATATCTGCCAGGACTCCGCAAGCAAAATTTCTAACGTTTTCCTGGAACAAATAAAAATCTGATTCTGGTGTTACATTCAGATATTTTCAACCACGGGACCAAAAAAGACCGCGCACGGGGCTCTGAGCAGACAGTCAATGTCTACAGGCTGACACAGCACTGAACCAATCAATTAACCAATCAGTTTATCCCATTAAACTTCTGAGGCAACTCTTCTTAAGCTGCTCAGGCAACTCTTGATTCATTTCAGTGTCTATCAGCATCAGCGGCCTCCGGAAACAATACCAAACAAGCTGAATACCATACAACGTTGTCAGAACTCAGATAGCAACGGGATTACAGGCAAGTCAAGTTTCTCATCGCCGGTTACCGTTTTTCTTTGGACGCTCCGTTGAGTTGCGGCCTCTCTCTTCTACAAGGACACCTCAGCTTTTTCCCAAAACGAGGTTTCCACAGTTCATGCAGCCTGTATATCTTCCAGTGAGCATGCGCAGTTCCGCTTGCGCCAATACGCATGCGCATTGTGTTTCTTTTAGTTTTTACAGTGTACTAGCGCAGTGCACACAGCTATTTGTCTTCCTGACGGTGGTGCTGATCGCTCCAACGTTTGTCACAGTGGAGTTTTCCCACACAGTCTAATCATCCAGGCTGATGGATTTCATACTTTAATGGATTCCCCAGCGGGAGAACTGAGAAACTCTCTGCTGATGGAAGGGCATTTCTCCCTTGAGAAGAGTGAGAGCAATCACGGTACAGAAATATAGAAGTCTGAACTTGATTTAAAGCGGCAGTGCCGTCGTACGCGCTGTATGTCGCGTATGC
>JAOWAW010128626.1:0-11742 GCA_028565695.1 Nicola tetela
TCTCTCTCTCTCTCTCTCTCTCTCTCTCTCTCTCTCTCTCTCTCTCTCTCTCTCTTTCTCTCTTTCTCTCTCTCTCTTGCTCACACACATACACTCCCTCTCAATTTCAATGCTCTTGCTTTTTTCTATGCGGCTCTTTCTGTTTGCTATTTTTTGTTCACTGTGCCCTTCTTTGCATTCTGTGTGCATGTTTGTAGTGTATTTTCTGCGTCTGACTATTTTGTTCTCAAATCCTCCTCTCTACCTGTTGTGTGTTCAAATTCTCAAGGCATCTGGCCTGCTCTTGCTTTCTGCCTGTATGTGTGTCTGCCTGTCTTCTCCCTCTCTTCTCTTTCTCTCTCTCACTCTCTCTCTCTCTCTCTTCACTATTTTTTCTTTCATTACCCGCTGAACCTTCCCATTTTCTAATCAGGATTATGATATCGATACTCACGTACCACATCCATTATACCTCATTTGTCTTCTTTCTAGGTTTAAGCAGAGATGATGACAATAGCTACCAACGCTTTGATGCTTAATGCATTTGTAGGGCAGTGAAATTTCAGCTGAGAGGCTGAGAGGGAGAAAGAAATGAGCATGGTTTGCTTGACAAAATCAGTTATTGGTTTTCTTTCTGCTGAAGTCTTTTTTAATATGCGGCACTCTGCTTTCCACTCAACATCTGCAGATTTTGCTTTGTCTTAAAGATGTCAGCAATGCGTTTTTAACGCATTTTCTTTTCATTTTTTTTTGTTTTCCCTCAAAGTGTATGACAATGTTTTATTTTGGGTAAATAAGCTTAATTTTATTCATATAACACAGGCTGTGCCTTGTGCCCATTCAGAATTTCCTAAAGAAGGCTTTAATTTGTGTTTCATCCGGGCTGTGGCAATAAGTTTTTTTTTTAATATAAATACAGTAAACATTAATGGCTGAATGGATCCTGTGGTGTGATGCATTATATGCTTATGAAGAATTTGGTTGTTAAACCCAGACCTCTCTGGCAATTGTCTCAAGGCTGTGAAAGCTTTCTGGTAGAATGTACAAGACACTGAAGATAAGCACTAGCTCTATAATCTTTTTGTTTGAATTGAAAACCTATTCTATACTACTATTAGTACCCAGAAATCAAGGAAAATTGGGTTGAAGTGTCACTGTCACTGTTCATTTCAGAAAGCTTTCTAAAGTATATGAAGCATTATATCAATTACAAATATACAGGTGGGGGGAGAGGGGGAAGGGGGGGGATTTCTTGAGATCTATTCAAAAAAGGAAAAAACCTTGAGGGGGCTTGAGCTAACTATGTGTCAATAATGGCTTGTCTTCACAACAGCAAGCACATCACACACAAAGGGTGAGATGAAGCTACTACTAGATGAACATGATGCTTGGCCAATCAAGGCCATGCACAAATCACTATTAAAGGGGCCATCTGGTTCATTTTGAAGGTATCCACTGGATACTGTGAAATCCAGTTGCCATACCTGACGTTACTGGATTTTTGTCAGTACTGGAAGTTGATATCAAAAACGTTTTGTTCACTGATAAAAAATTAAACTGGAACACCAATTCCAAATAAAAAAAAATTAAACAGACCTGATATATATGTAACTATAAACAGGGCCTTAAAGGGCTAAGCTTACAATACAGGTCTACTGCAGCTGTTTACACATGAGCAACACCAAACTTTACTTTATAGCCGATGATATGCATGTACCAACTACTGTATGACTCCATTTTACGTAATAGGCCAGCTATTTCTCTGTTTTATGTACATATTACATAATTCATGCTATCGCTGTGGGTAGTTTGATGCAGTTACAGTCGTGCAATTTGAGATTTTCGGCAGCTTTCCATTTTTTGTCAAGCTGTAAAGTTGTCACTCCTATAATGGTCTGGCCTATAGAGCAAGCTGACTTCCACTGGGGGAGGGGAGGAGGTCTTCTAACATGTTGTATACATGACCCCAATGATGAGAAGAAAATAACACACTGCATTAAAACACCCAAGGCTTTTCAAGGCTTAAGCACATGCAGAAACAATTTGGAAACTGCATCCACCATCACAGACAAACTTCAGCACAGGTAATATTTTCTGTTGGTAGTGCAGCCGTGCTGGTGTTTTCACTCGCTTTTCACTTGCAGAAAACACAATCGGGGTTCTAGTCATTGTCAGGGAGAGAAGACATTGGCGAATATCTCTGCCACCTTAATATTCACTTCTCATCACACTTTAGTTGACAACAACATGCTTTAAGACAGATTGATGGCAGCTGTTGAAAGAAAAAAACAAAACAATACTAGTACTAGCAAGACTTGAGAGATCCCAACGGGGTAGTCATGACATGAAGAGGATTTCCCAGCCCACCAGTCACAAGAAACTTTTCTTTCAAGAGAGGCTTTGTCGGAAAGGCTCAGGCTTCATTCCATCAGTCACAAAAAAGGCAATGGAATACAGAGGGCTGAGATACTTGAACTATCGTGCCGAGGGTGAAAAGGCATGTTACTATACAGGTATCAAAACGGTACAAGATAGGGCGAGACGTTTCTATGCAGCGTGAAACGTCAAAAGCCAGATATTTCATCAACCAACTCTCGAATTCCTCAAAGAGTCTAAATTCCAAATCCCCAAGGTATCCAAATCAGCAATGACGTTCATGATCTGTTCACAGACAACTAGACATTTTGCAACATGGCTTTAAAATTTTGCAGTTGTATTTTCAAACTTGAAAGTTGAAACACAAAATTACAGCACATGGTGATTCACTCATGATCAGTTTCATTATCAGAAAATGTAACTGCCAGCCTCCCCATCTGCTCCTGGTTTCATAGTGCTTCAAAGCCCGCCGTGCACACCGGGCAGCGTGAGGAGCAGGGCAACCTTACGGTGCTCCACGTTCTAGGGGTTTCCGTGGAACAACAGCATCTTCTTTCAATCTGTTCTCCACATCTCGTTAATTCAGTTGGCTGATCAGCCTTGCGAAATCTTGTTCAGCAGATTGCTGTGGAGGCTGGAGGACGGTCAAAGTCTTATCATGTCCATCCTCTTTATGCGAAATAAATCAGTGGTCCAACAAGCGAAGCAGCTTCTTTTCTTCCAGCGATTCTGCCACTTTGCATCTTCTCTGCTACGGCTGCAAGTAGACACACAGTTCCCATAGCTATACTTCCATTTCATATGCTGACTGGTGGCAAGCAACTGAAGCTACGTTTCTTTATGCATCACTTTGATATCACAGCTCTTGGTATGTCCATGGGTGTTACGTATAATTGCCTGCTATGGAAGAAGAATACTAGGCTGATTTAAAAAAAAAAAAAAAAAACTATTCGTTGCACCGCTGACACTAATGGGAACAAGCTTTTATCGGAACACATTAGAGATCAGACTATGTCTGGGATAATCATCTGCACAGGTTCATTATTAGGCAAAAGGTCCATTAGCTCAGTAGGTGAGGCAATTTGTGAACTAGTACTGCAGAGAATGAGCTCCTGTTGAGTAACGAAGGCACATACATCTTTTTTTCTTCAAACTGTCGTAGACGTTCAAATATCAGTACTACATGTAGTAGTAGCAGTTATGCAGACAGAGATCTGCACAGACTTTATTGAAAACTGAGCATCTCAAGACAAGACTGGATACATTTCACCTGTTCCATTGGTACAAGGTCACTATCCCCCGGTACGACTTCTCTGAGCAGCCGTTATCAAAGCAAGCAAATGGTCCGGTATTAGTCCTACTCTCATTGAAAGCGCTGTCAATTGCCTAACATGCCGTGAAAGGTTTCTCTTTGGAAGTGTAGCAGTTCGAGCGCTGAGACTGCACTCAAACCTGACTTGCCCTGTACATGTGATGTATTGTCTGGTTTGCCGCGGCCACCTGTCATCGGGTATGATAGATCGCGACCGGATCTTGTTGAATAGGCTTTGCCACATTCCCCGCAGACGTACGATCTTCCACTCTCGTTCTCCATCGTTGTAAGGGAGTGGCAGCTGCAAGTTGACAGCTTCGAAATGCTGTTCCCACGTGTTTCTAATTTAATTTCGCGTACTTTCAAGTACCCGGCAATCAGGTTATCAAGCATAGTTATTAATTTTGCGCGCACGTGAAGGTTACGGCCCATGCTCGTCGTCACGCAACCCGCGCGCGCGCGTGTTATGAATCAAGTTATGACGTTTTGTACGCTTTGCCAATCCTGTAATTACCAGTGTTTGTGTCTTGGTCTGGGGAAAAGTTTTTACGAAGTCCGATTCTCAGCGATAAAAAAGTTAGCAGCGCTGGGAGGGAGTTGTGGACGCTGCCACGCCAAGCTCAGGCTTCAAAGTCAGGGCGGGCGTTCAGAGTACGCTTGCTATCCCGTGATGCTCCAACTGCTGAACACACACTCGAAGTAAGGGTGTTTTGAATTTTGAGGGGTACCTAGCAAGCACACACGCATATCCGATTCGCCCATCACTGAACGTGTGTAGGGACATACCCCAGGTGTCATCTAGCACCCTTGCACTTCACAATGCCGTGGCGCGCTTTCCGATGAAAACCGCTAACAGCGATTTTGGAGATGAACGTGTCTGAGTCTGTCAGTGTACAAAGGCAAGGACAGGGACGGACTCATGTTTATCGGATCCTTTTATATCGTTTATTTAATTTTTGCGCATGTGCATTGGTTTTCATTGAGCGCCGCCCAGGCTAATTCAAACCCATCTATCTGTAGACGACAAGCTAGACGTCAAAAATCTGGCCTGTGTCGATAAGGACTGTTGACAAGGATAGTCGTTGGCTTTCAAAGTAAAGAATTTCCTTTTCCAGAATAGCGTATCGATGAGAGTGCGAAGTCTTAGTGAAATCACAAAATCACGGCTTTGCACTTGCAATTGCCTACGACCGGGCTTCTAGCTGTTTGAGGGGAAAGATTTGCGTTAGCGTAAAGTAGAATATACGGCTTTTATTCTTCAGCTGCCCAGCTAACGCCAGGCATTGCAACACACTGAAAGAACCAAGGGCTTTGTTTGAGACTTTACAAGTGTTAAAACGTTACTTCAACGCTGACCGGCTTCCTTAAGCTTAACCGAGTGCGCAATGGGAAGCCTTCGAGAAGTTCACACCAGCTTAGCTACAGTTCTGTCGATGCCCGTGCAGAGGGTGAGTGTAGATGATATCGTTGAATGCGCATAAGAATATTCCTGGTCCTAGGCCTTCCTCTGTACATGTTACGCGATGCAGGACACGCACACAACCAGCAGCGCACTTCATGGATACGCAGATCTACGTACCTCGCAAGTTGTAAAATCGACGCTCGCATCGATATCGGAACACGCACGCGACGTTGGATCTCTCGAGGCAAAAACACACACTTCTGATTCAGAAACCATTACAGACAATAATTATTAATAGTGGGTTGCGCTGTGAAGAGCTGAGTTGAAGAGAAAAGAATGAGACGAACAGAGAAAGAAAGAGGAGGAGACAAAGGGAAGAAGGAGCAGAGACAGCAAGAAAATAAAACATATCCGTCATAAACTGGGACGGAAAGAGATGCGACAGTGTCTGGCGGAAAGACAGCGAGAAGCTTAGAGAAAGACCGTTGAGCGGTACGCGTGCGCATAATGTCGGGACCAACATCTTGATCAAGTTCTGTACAGTCTGCTGAAGAGACCAGACAGGAAGCGTGAATATGTGTAACTCAGAACAGCTTGGTGGCCAACTGGAGTAGCAACCTTCTGCTCGCAATTGAAGATGCCTAACCCATAACATAATTGAATTACCGACGGATAGCTGTTAGACCTTTGTGAGGGCTTTTCCAGCGAAGGAATACACACTAGCGACAACTTTTGGAAAGTACTGCACGGCAAGCTCTGAAAGGCATTATTACATGCTTCTATATAGTGAAATTGATGGAGACTAACACGACCAACACCAGGATAAGCACCACTAGTACTAGACAGACTTTAGCCAGGGGAAAGAAACCCTCTTTGAGAACAAACCTATATACACGTGAGAAAAAAAAAGAAACAGCGCAAGAAAGAATCTTTCTCCCTTAGCGACAAAACAAATAGCAAACTAAAAGCTTAGAACGTAAAAACAATAGTCTTGACATCGGTTTAAAGCGCTCGCTAAGGACGCCTACAAGCGGTAGCAAAACATCTACATGACAGCCGCTCGTCTAGGCTTGACGATCCTGTCAGATCGCGTCGAAAGGCATGACTACATGATACTAGCGCGCCGCAGCGCCTCGCGCATTTGGTTTATGTTGGTGGACACCAAGGTAGTGGCTTGGCAGGCGTTCTCCAGCTGAGACCTCATCTCTTGTGAGCCATGACAAACGGAGGCAACATCGCGCAAGCATGCAGCGTGTGCAGAGACGCTCAGACAGCCGCATCTGCCAAGTGCAAACTGCGGGTAAGCACATGCTCTCCCAGCACGGTGCGCGCGCTAACGTCAGCGGCGCTGACTTTCGCTGGTCGCTGCTCACATGGTATTGATGACGGCAGCGAAATTCGTCGAGCCGAGCGAAGCTACGCAGGCAGTTCCGGTGGATGGTTCTGTTTCGGGCCTCAACGAAGCGATCCGCAGTCCTTGTACACGCGGCAAGCAGGCGCTAGCCTTTGCTGCACCAAAAACGACATGGTGGAGCGTCGTTAGTGAGCTCGAGCTCCCCGCAACCACCTTGCAGAGTCCCGGCGCTGCGTAGATGGTCTGCGTAAAGGATTTCGAAGATCAAATTGATTAAGGCAGGGTTGCGCGGTCTGAAAGGCTAATGTCAGTAATTCTGACGGTGCATATCCCATACTGAGCCCTGGCCAACTTGAGGGTGCCTGCAGGAACGTTAAACCACCCCAAAGCACATTGGCCGATCGAATCACCAGGCTTGCACTGGACGAGGGTAGACTCATGTGTGCTCTGTATAATGGCTTATTTTGGAAGGAGGCGAAAAATCGTTGAAGAGAATCATTCATATCTCTGCTTGATGACCGATCGATAATGCCCGTTAACTTCTCCTAAAGCGACCTATTGTCTCACTCAAGAGAACAGTTCGTGGTTTCATCACAATTTCTGTCTCTAAAGTAGCGGCTTAATCGCCCTGCGCCACCCGGCAAAACACTTCTGCGAGGAGTTTTGATTTCGTGATTTGGCAGCAATCATCTTTCACTTATTCAGCCCGACATGTGCAGTGCGTAGCCTCTCTTGGCGGGTAAGTTTTAGTACTTAACGCGTTGTTCGTTTATATCGGAGAATCTCCAAAGAACCTCTGGGTCACTGCTCACGTCGCGCACTATCTGCTTCCGAAAGATCATTACTACAAGTCGAAACCTCCCGTTAACGTTTCCCAAACGTTCGAAATATACTCTCAACAACGGACAGACATGGTCTGTTTCGAGCGTGTGTCACGCGATCATTCTGCAGGGCGTGGAGCGACTCTCCGTTAGGCATAGAACGCTCGAGAGGGAGCGCCTTAAATACGTTGTAGCCCTCGGCTGCTTCCTGATGTACGATGTCGCTCGTTCTGGTGCAAGAGAAAGCACCGCTATCGCTGTGGAGACCCAAATATGTCGCCTGCGCAAGACGTCTAAGTTGGTTGTATCGACCACTAGTAAGTTCCGTGACGTGCGCTTCCGCGCGCGCTGTCTTATACGAGAGCGATCGCCTCGCATGGCGGGCAGAGGGATGAGCTACAGCCAAAGACGACAAGGGCAGGAAATGCTCCGCGACATCCCGTTGGGAAGAGGAAGAATAGTCAGGGCTGAGAGAAGAGAGAAAACAAGAACCGATGCGAATGACTGTAGGGCTGTAAGCTTTGACAAGGCAAAACGAATTACGTCTGGACGTGCACATAGCCAGCAGAGCTTCCCTAGGTCAGCTGGGGATGCGCTAACCTCATTTTGACCAGGTCGCTGCCTTCTGTTCTAGCTCGAGCGTTCTGCTGGTCGCCACGCACAGCGAACCCAATACTGTGCTTAGGTCCCCGCTTTCAAGACAGCTGTGCCCGTGTGTTAGTCCGCGAGACATCCCGTCGCCAAAGAGGAAAACCAGCAAACTTCTTTCGAACACTAAACTTCCAAACGAATGCGAAGAAATTTTCCTAACGGTCAGAAAAGAACCTTTCGATGACCTTCTTTATCCGGCCGCTTTGACCGCGCGGCCTTGGCGATCCTTCGCTGATAGCCCGAAGAAGACGAAGGCGTTGCGCTGATGGCCGGGTAAGAGAAAGTAGAGCGATAACGTTGAAGGAGGACAAGCTGACAGGAGCCTTCCGGCGGGTGAAGCTCTCACGACAGCGCACGTCGGAACAGCGAGCGGACGAGAAGGAAGCGGCTTCGGTCAACACGAAGTGCTGGCCTCAAGTTCAGCCTCCGAAGTTCAAAGGTGCTGAGTCTGAGAAAACGGCCTTTAGATTGGGATGTTTGCGGTGGAGCACTACTGAACGTCCGCAATCAGAGGAAGTTCTAGAATTTTGTACAATGTGCCCCCGTCTGTCTCTCTGACACTCAGTGCGCTAGAGCTCGACAGCGTAGTGAACAGATTTCTGGCGCAAGTCCGATGGCTTGCATTTCCTTATTACCGACTCAATTCCGTTTCCTTCCTTCTGTGTGCAGGTTGGTGCTCCACTATCCGTTCACCTAGTCACCCTCGCCAGCCAGCGACGAGGCCGAAACGAAAGCACTAGGACATGAGTATGAACCTAGCGGCCTACGGCAGCGGAGACGCTTTTCACATGTCCCCGTCAAGAGCGCTCTTCTCTCCAAGTTGTGCTGCCGTCGCCACGCACAGCGTCGCAATACCATCTCACGAGCAGTCAACAGGTAAGAGCTTTGTTTATGATCTTGAAAATTCTTTAGACGGCGCAGTGGCGTTTCTGGTGCCCGCCGCGCACTTCCTCGAGAATTATCGGATAGGAAAGAAGTGCTAGCTAAACATTTCGGAAGGAAGGAAAACGCGCGCCGATTGCGAAGGAAGCCCCAGGTAGGCCCCTCCTGATGCGCCAGTTTATTATGAACCCAGCGGTGTCCTTCATGTTTTTGCATGTATTATGACATGGGTTAAGCGGGGATTATTTTCTCGGAGCTGTGGTGTTTCACGTTTGAGATAACGGTATGGTATCTTATTGTGATAACAAGAGACTCGGATTTTTGCTTGTGAATGGCTCATGTTCAAGGCGTCCGTGTCTATTGGTTTTTCCACTGGACAGTAAGCTTATTAACTCTCAGAGCCTTCAAAAGTTGCTCCGCGCGTACTCCAAGGCTCCGATATACAGTAGCTGAACCTGAGAATTACGGCTGCCCAAGGGACTAGAAAAAGTTATCTTAATTCCCACGTTTCCCAGTATGTGATAGCGTACAGAAAGGACTGCAGAGAAGTGGCCATAATTCCCAGGTGGCCACATGGACAGGTTTCGCTGTATCGCAGAAAAGGGCCTTTCCTAGTCGAGTCCGAGTCGACTGCCTGGTGGTTGTGCAGATATCGATCGACTTGTCCATTGTTATTCTAGCAATGACCACGGACGCTCGGTTTCAGTTGCAACAATGTTTTGCTGTGACAAACGGTACAGTTGCGTTGCTCTGGGCCGCAGATCGCGACGTTTGTTAAATGCATGGCCCTTGGCGGAGGATGCAGGTATTCTTGTAATCGACTCGGCCATGGGCTGGTTCTCGTTAAAATTGACTTTCCTTAGGTAAGAGAGGGTTAGCTACTGCTCGGAATGTAGACATGTCAAACTCGAGGACGATAGATTAGCAATCGCGTTTTTTTCCGTCTTGTATTCCCCGGGACAGGTTCTTCTTCAACCGTGCTTCCTTCCTGAGACGGCCAAACTAACACGTTTTGGGAAATGCTTCAACGTGACTTTGGAAGTGCCTTTCGACGAGCGCCTCTCTTGCCTGGAGTCCTCGGGAAAGTCTTGCTCACTGGCCTGCGCTTGATGTCGTGAAATGCACTTCCATTTCCATACCAGAACGCTTCGTAACGATAGGGAACGAAGCCTCCCTCTCGACGCAGAACGCACAGTTCCAAGCGTGCAAACACGTTTCGTCAGTTGCGGGAGGCCGGCGTGGGAGACCCGAGTGCCTGCGCCGCCCGGGGCCCGAACGCTTGTTGGCGATAAATCCACTGTCACTTCACTATGCCGGACAGCCAGATCAGGGTCACTCGCGGACTGAACTGAAGGATTCCCAGGTGGTCGTTAGTGTTTTTAGAGATGTCGGTGCCCGCTCTGGCAAACCCTTATAGAAAGCTATCGCTCGCAAATAAAGTGCCGCTTCAACATGCACGGTACAGTGTACAGCATTGCAATTGTCTTGTGTTGGCGTAACCTTGAATATCTGCTATAACGGTGCGGTTGAAATCTCGACCTTCCTTGGGACATCTTCACGCGGTTCTGTCTTGAGCAAGTGAGAATTCTTAATCCTTCTCTGTGTCGGGCTAGTAAGCCGATGTCGTCACCAGTGCGCATGGGATCCTGTGTCCTGCAGCGGCGCTAGCCACTCGGAACCTCGCGATATAATTAATAGATTCTGAATGCGTACTATGGTCAATGATAACTGACCCGAATAACAGTACAAGACTCACAGATTACGCTGGCCATGCGTCATCTTTGCGACTACGCACAAGCTACCAGCGACATAGCTATTCTTCTATGCGGCCGTCGACACCCAAGTCATACACCTGAATCCACGGTGTGTATGTATGTATGAGGCAAGTACTTTAGCAGCCCACTGGAAATACCGACAAGTGAAGAGGGAGAGATCCAAGAGATCGAGAGGACATGTTAAACTCACTTGCAACGTGGTCGTAGCATCACCTTTTAAGGTAATGCAATTTCGACGAGGCTCCTGATGTTGTTCGTGCTCGCGCATGTGCCTGATGTATTCATACTCGATCGAGTTCTGTCACAACAGCGAACATTTTTGTGCGTTTGACCTTCAACACGGCAAGTTCAGCTATCTCACGATCAAAATGGTTTCCTCAATGCAATAATAACTAGCCTTCAGGCTTCAGCTGTAGATCCACCTGTTCTTAGAGCACTGTCTGTTAAGGCGATTAAGTTAGCCTAATCCGATAAACCCATCAATTAACAAAAAAAATCAATGCCGCTTTGGCGATATCGATTACAAGCACGTGTGAGCAATCAACCTGAGCTGCAGCGCCATCCAGTCTACGCCCACGGTGGCAACTACGAGAAACGCACTATAAAAATTAGTAGGTACGTGTGCGTTCTAGATATATTTATTGTGCAGTAGATAAAGAACGGAAATGCATTTGAAACGCTGCTCATTCTCAACATTTTAATTTTTTTTCATCAAAATGCTGAGCACACGGCAACAGTATGGCATTGCTGGTAAAGGTTTAGTTGTACAATTGCACCATTCAACTGCATGGGGAATTGGCTATGCAATACCGGAATCTCTGTCGACGTCATCAATGACGTAGGCGTCCCCGTGTAATATCGTTAAAGATATGAGCATTATATAAGGACTTCAGTTTGTGTACTACGTACATTAGACGTTGCCCAATCGAGGCCGCTCACATGCAGAAGGAGATGCGAATGTCACGGCGATTAACCATCGATGTTTTCCTTATGCGCATGCGCAAAATGGCACGAACATTCCCTTCGCCGCCAGTGTAGGCGTTATACAAACCATGGCCCTAGTTGGACGCCACTCATCCGTTATCACCCTCTCCAGTCTCTGCCTCTGTCTCAGTCTGTCCGTCTGTCTGTCCGTCTGTCTGTCCGTCTGTCTGTCTGTCTGTCTGTCTGTCTATCTGTCTGTCTGTCTA
>JAOWAW010128637.1:0-19051 GCA_028565695.1 Nicola tetela
TTTTTTTTCTGACGCCGCCACGCGTTGTTACGTCATCACTCATGCAACGTCAACATACATACATACATACATACATACATACATACATACATACATACATACATACATACATACATATATGTATATATATGTATATATATAAAGTGAATAAATTTAAAACACCATTTTACGAAAGCAAAATAAGGAAGAGGAGATGAGAACAACGTTTTGTTCGTAGGGCTTCAACAGGTTCTACCTCGAAGATGTAGTGGGCATGCGTATATAAGGGGTGTGTGCAAGGAGAGATGTGACGGAAGGCATCAGAAGAGAGGCTAGAGTGGGGAGGTAAGATACCAAATTGCAGTCGGAGTGGCCTGATGATAGTAACAAAAAGTGGGGCAACGAATTAGAAGCTAGGCGTGGAGGAATACTAACGAAACATTCCAGGTAGCGGTGTGACACGATGATGTCTCAAACACTCTCGTGCTACCATTTTTGTGATGGCAAACGGTGTCCAATGACCTATACAGTATTCATGAAATGGCTGTTGAAGTTTCAGTTGAAACCCGTTGTGTCTAAAAACAATCATTTTCCCTTCAAGCCTCTGGGCCAACTTCAAGTTTATCAGCGCGGTGTTGTGCAGTTTTCCCATCTGGTCTTATTATCTTGTCAATCAGTCAGCCTATCCAAGTGGTTTAAACTCACTGCTCCACCATAGAAACATGGTGTCTTTCCAAATAGCAAAGTTGCAGCTCAGGCTTTTATCTGCAGCCAGGCAATGTTGATCATTGGCTCAGTAAAACAAGCTAAAAGGCTCATAGCCGCTCTTCAGCTATTTCTTTCACAGCCAAAGCACTCATCCATGTTCGTAATTCAAAGTGTCTTCTGTCGATACACCATAAAAACGTTGCACTAATACCAGTATGACAGCTCTAGCTCTGCATGGTGAGTGCTGAGTTAGCATCACAATTGAGCAGTTTAAAAATAAATCTGTGTGAACCATGTCCTTGATCATGAAAGCTTCTGACACCACCCTTGGCCATTGACTTTTGTATTGTGTGCACACAGGGACGTGTGATTTCCTTTTGTTGAGGCCCTCAAGGCATGCATCAAAGTTATTTGATGCAGCTTGAACATGTTGAAGCGACCTTGCGCCAAGTGTTGCCAGGCGACTTTCCCTTAATTGGATGCAAACTTTGGCCTCAGTGTTTTGGCCGCAGTGTTATTCCGCTTTAATTACTGTTATGATCTCTTATTAGAGATGTTAAGGAACTTATGAACTTCACATGTGTGGCATATAAGTCGCCAAATTGGGTACGAGGGCCAGTTGTCATACTGAGTACTAGTTTTTTTACTAGTCTGAGGCCTCTGTCTTGTTTTTGTGGATGAAGTCCGACTGGCAAGATCAAGGGTTAAACCCATGACACTGAATTGCCCCCAGTACTCCACAGCTGTTCCCCACAACTCGGCTCCATCCCTAACCTCACTGCAACACCAAGTGCAACTAGTGTACGAGTCACACCATTGAGACTCGTTTCAAAGTTTTCTAACCTCTCTATTAATAATAATGCACTGTGAACTTCACTGTACCTGCATGATAATAATAATTATTTTACAGACTTTCCCTTTGATTAAAACAGCCCCTGCCAGAAGGATCATGACAATACAATCTCACTACAATTGCTGTTGTATTATATTGTGGCAGACTCTGAGTCTGAATCTGATGATGATCAGCGCCGCTTTCAAGGCCAGCGCCTGCCGACATTACTGACATATTTTCAAAGTGTCCTTCGGCGCTACCCTGATGGAGGTCAAATTCTTAAGGTATTAACTGTCTTAAGTATTTTATCTACAGGCTAAAACCAACACTTACCCAAGTCAACTTGAATAGTCAAGTTGGTGCTTGTTGCTGGGGTCATAGAAATAAAACTGATGATCACCATTCATGTATAAAGAAAAAAAATAAACAGGATACTCTGCGAATTATGACTGATAACGTGGTGGCTAGTTCTCTGCAACTGGTGAGCAGGTCCCAGGTTAGTGTTGTTGTTTGATTCTAAACTTGTGTGCAGGAACTCCTCCAAAATGCTGATGATGCTGGAGCAACAGAAGTGAAGTTCTTACTTGACACACGGCAACACTCTTCAAAGGGATTGCTCCACAAAACACTGGCTCACTTTCAAGGTCCAGCATTGTATGCCTACAACAACTCTACGTTTAGTGACAGTGACTGGGGCAATCTAATGAATGTTGACCAGAGCAAGAAGAAAGGGGAGCTGATGAAGGTTGGACGGTTTGGACTTGGCTTCATCAGTGTCTACCACATGACTGGTAAGCTATTGCCCTCTTTGGCTTAATTGGGCAAGTGTACTGTCTATAATCCACTGGCATGTCTGTGTGTATGTCATGTGGTATGTGCTAGCTAAGTATACCTGTAGATTCCAATGGCATCATCTGACGATGGTGTACCTGTGTAGTGTATGCACCTACATGCCACATACACATACATACTTAAGTATAGGGAGATGGATTCATGCACAATGCGCACCTCTAGTAGTTTGTTGTTTCTATATCCAATACTATACCAAGAAGCTTGCTAACAGCCTTTGACTTTTCCTTTTAAACTTTCTTAAGGTGTGCTAACTCTGTGAATGCATCCTACCAGGTGTCAAAAACCTGCACACAATGGGACAATGTGTTTCCACGCAATGTGGTATCTAATAGACATGCCAGTATCTGTTGTGTGTAGTGCCTGTGTATAAACAATTTAAGGTGCACGTTGCAGGCTATTAACACTATGAATTATGAAGCTTAACTGTCCCCGTAGAGTGGACCATGCTGTTACTGAGGGCCTAAGTGGCTTCCCAGCCTATGTATCCGTCTGGGAGCATCTCTTACGGCTCAAAGACAACTTGGCCTTAAAAATAAAGCACACACCTACAAGATGACCCCATAAGACAGCTATAGAGAGGCCAGCACTGATGTAAAGAATGGCGTTCCAAATTGCTCTGCATTCAACACCATCAATTCTATCATGGCTTTTGCTTGTAACTGTGGAGTGTTTCCCTAATCTTGCGCTCCTTCTTCTTGCATGCACGGTAAGTTACACACAAAACAGACCAGTCCATCTCATGCCGCATCGACTGGCTGACTTCAAGAAGTGTCTATTGCCTCAGTGTACCTGTGTTTCTTGCAATGGACACTAACTCTGTGCAATGTTTCACCAACATACTTTGCTTCAGAAAAATTCGGCATTTCATGGATACACGGCGTTGGTTATTGAACCCATGGGAAGTCAGAGATGCTCCCAGAGAGGGAAATGGGCTAGGTAGCTGCTTGGGCCCTGATTAAGAGTATGGGCCGCTGCTTTACAGGAACAGTTACAACTTTTTAAATCATAATCTCAATATCATAATCTTAATATCATACCGTGACTGACACCTGTCTTGTATCATTTGTACATGCAGGCAACTTGCATAGTATATACATCAGATATCAAGCTGCATAGAAACCTGCTGTCACACCTTGTGCAATTTTTGACACCTACACCACATGCATCACACCTGTAACCCGGTAATATAAGTATTCTAGACTTTTGCACTCCCCTACCTTTTATGACTGATAAAGCCAAAGGTAATTCTGCAGAAACGTCTCATGAAAATAGTTTCTTGTGTCTGATGTACTGGAAAATCATCTTCCTGCTTATGTTCCTATTGACTGTGTAGTGAATGCATTGCCTGTGTGTGTGTGTGTGTGTGTGTGTGTGTGTGTGTGTGTGTGTGTGTGTGTGTGTGTGTGTGTACAGGCGCATAGCTCGTATAGTGGTGCGTGGAGCACGCACACCACCCTAAAAGTTTTGAGCAATGGTTTATACCTTGCATATTTAGAACTTTTTTTCTGTGCAAACTCCTGCTTTGACTGGCAGTGTACTAAAATCAATATTATACATCTGTTAGAAATTGTCTATACAACAAGCTACCATATCCCGCTGCTGAAGTCCTGAGAATTAAAAAATGGGGGTTGAGCCACCTTAAATTTCCAAAAATTTCCGGGGAGGATTTCCCAGATCCCCTCTAATTTTCAGTTCCAACCACTGCAAACCACCCCTAATCACAGACCAGCTACACCCCTGTGTATATATGTGTGTATGTGTGTGTGTGTGTGCATGTGCATGTGCATGTGTGGGAATTATTTTATGTTACATTGACTTTGTGTCTATTTACATACATTATATTCACACATACACATGGTGAGCTGACACACTTTACTCAGTAGTTCAGTGTTGGAAAATAGTTATATGCATGCTCAAGCTCAACACTGGTAGTTGCTTGAGTCACACACCATACCAGTTAGTTATGTGTACTTTACAGCAGACATTTACTCTGATCAAGTACACAAGATAGCGGGAGCACCTTTGTGGAAATCCTAGGTTGGGCAGCTGGCTGGCCTAGTGCATGCCTAAGAACTGGGCCCAATTCCGTATCTTGCATATATGGGATTGGGACCAGCGATTGTGCAGCAATCGTTAGGCATGAGTTCATATATGGATGCATGGACAACATGTAGCCCCTGCCCTGCATGCCATGCCTGAGCTAAAGTCACTTCATGAAGAGCCCTATCCATTTGCAACACTTAGCTCCATTTAACATTGACCAAAAAAAAAGACAAACAAAGGTTACCAGCGGATTGCTGGCTGGACTCATCTAGGTCCGCTTTGGACAACCCAACAGACTGATATACAGGCACACACAGAGACACTCACATGTGCATGCACATTTTGTTCCATGCAAGGCTGACTTAATTGAACATTGATATCCTGCCCAGGCCTTGTGCCAATAAGGGCAGTGTGTGTTGCTTGGATAGAGCCAGAGAAGCAATGCAGCAAGGAATGATAACTAGTACTTCAGGTAATGATTCACTAGACTCATGAGTTCAAGGATAAACCCACAGACCGACATGTGCATCTATTTACATTCATCGATAGAGCAAGAGTTTGGCAGCTCAAATAAAAAGAATCTCCAAGCAGTCATGAGCTGTGCTTTATGAACAGTTGCCATGGGAACATACTCATGTAAAGACATCTGTAGTACTGGGTGAGCTAATACCGCAAAAATTTGGGATTTTCAGCAGGTGCATTCTTTCTGTGTTTTCCTAAACCTGTTCACAGATTTTCCTACAATTGTCAGCGGTGACACTGTGGCATTTCTCGACCCACATGAAAAGCATCTTCCTCACAGAGCGACAGGAACATCTCGTTCCGTGCGATCTGTGCTTCAGAAATACCCAGGCCATGCTGCAACGTTCCAAGGTGTTCTCGGTTGTCACCTGAAAGAGACAGAGATGTTCAACGGAACATTGTTTCGATTTCCTCTTCGTCAGTCTGAATCTCAGCTCTCACCAACTGTGTATGATGTCAACGATGTCAAGCGAAAGCTCTTCACTTCCTTTAATGAAGAATCAGAGAAAGTCTTGCTCTTCCTCAAACATGTCCAAGCTGTTGAGCTGTATGAGCGAAACAGCACCAGCACCCAAGAAGAGCTTCTACTCAAAATGTGTGTTTCTCCTCAGCTTCAGGCAGCAGTAGCTGCAGATCGTCTACAACTGGCTGAAGAGGCCCAGCTTGGATTTTGTGAAAGTCGTTTTTTCTCACAAACCTCAGCCTTGTCCACTACAATTTGGTCTCCAACTGATGGACAAAAAGACCAACACTTTTGTGTTGTGAATTGCATTGACACACGTCATCATGAACTGAATGAGCTTGGATGCCGGCTGAAGCTTCTGCCATGGGTGAGTGCTGCATGTCCTCTGCCTGAACAACTAGACGGTGCAGAAAAGATGTCCATGGACAGTGAATGGCTTGAACATCCTCTTCTGCCCACTGGTGGTAATGCATTTTGCTTCTTGCCACTGCCAAACCAGACAGGCTGTCCTGTTCATCTCAACGGCTACTTTGCTGTACAAGACAACCGCCGCAGCATTAAGTGGCCATTACATGATGACACTGGAGACGAAGCAAGGTGGAACAAGCTTCTGGTGGAGATGGTTTTGTCCCAGGCTTACTCATTGTTGCTGAAGTCTGTGGCAGCTGCTCTTGACCCACAGACTGACATGAAAGCAATTGTTTCCTCCTCAGGTCGTCACACCTTAGCATATGCAGCTTGGCCTGACCTGGATCAGCTGAGGACAACAGATGTGTGGAATGCACTTGTCGAGCCACTAGGTGACAGCATTGGCACAGACTCTCCTGTGTTTTGGACAGCAGTTAGTGGTGGACAGTGTGTCTCTCTCAACACAGCATGGTTTCTTGATGACTTGGATGATGCTGATGAGGAGGAGAAACGTATTGTTCATAGTGTTGCGACAGTCATGCTTGCTGCTGGGAAGCCTGTTGTA
Source organism: Nicola tetela (assembly GCA_028565695.1). Taxonomy (NCBI): domain Eukaryota; kingdom Metazoa; phylum Porifera; class Calcarea; order Clathrinida; family Clathrinidae; genus Nicola; species Nicola tetela. The sequence continues at coordinate 6,373 of JAOWAW010128637.1, forward strand.
ATACTTCCTCACCACGTTAGGCAGTGGCTGCAGAATCACACTGCATTGTTGCCTGCTTACAACTGCCGACTGGTTAGCCCTGCTGTCTTAAGAGCGACTATTCGCGATCTACTCACAACTCCTTCTGGAAAGGGTATCGTGCAGGTGAAGGACAAAGCTCTTCATCTGCTAGACTTTGTTCTGCGTGATGAAAACTACAATGACCTCGATGGACTGCCACTATTACCAATGGCAAATGGCAGCTTTGCAGCTCTTGGCAAGGAATTCTCAAATCCCCATGGCAGTACAATTTTCCTGTCTGCCGACACCATGATGGTGGAACTGCTTCCAAACCTTGAAGGGTTATTTGTAGATGTTCTTAGATGCAATGAGGTAATGCCTTGCTTGATTGGCAAGCTCAGGAGACTTGCCGAGAGCCATGCCACACAGCTGTCTTTAGCTGCACATGATCATGTCCCTGGCTTGCTCCTGCAATCTATCAACACCTGGGCTGGGGCTGTGGTGGGTAGTGGACAAGCTGTGGCATGGACACCCGGAAAGAATCCCCATCCAGACAGCGTATGGCTCGAGAAGCTATGGAAGTGGTTGACAAGCCAGGCTGATAAAATCAGCCTCACCAAGATGTCTTCATGCCCACTTTTGCCATCCAGCTGGCAGTCACCAGCATGCTATCTGCACACGCCGTCCTTGAGCTCAGCTTGCATCGCACCATCCTCTGATGGTCAGGTGGAGAAGATGACTGAGTATCTACAAGAGTTGGGCTGTTATATGATGAATGAGCATGCACCACCTTGCAAACATCCTGAGTTCAACAAAGTTGTCCACCCGCCAACAGCGGGTGGTATTCTGGATGCTCTCTTAGCTGCTGCCAAACATAGCGGTCAACAGGAGTTCCTTCAGCGCCTCTCTTCAAATGATCCAAGTGGCATTCACAGAGGGCGCCTGCGAGCAATTTTTAACAATGTGTGTGCATCTGGATGTACACCTTTCACATTTAATCAACTGGATTTCCTCTGCTGCTTGCCACTGTTTGATACAATTCCAGCCAGACAGTTGGTTGCAGTAAGGGATGGTTACCAGCTCCCACCATCCGGCGTTCTGCCTCCAGACGTCTCCACTCCTCCCAAATTGCTGGATCCTGACAAGTGTCAAGAAAGTGCTCAGTTGCTGGCCAAGCTTAATCTTCACTGTCTGGATGAGGAGATGTTCATTTTGGATATCGTTTTGCCACACCTCAGCTCCTGCAGCACACGGGACAAAGTCACATATGCTCTCCACATCACCACCAGAAGCCGGAATTTGTCCAAACAGCAGCTCAGTTTGAGCAGATTTATTCCAACAAATCACACTGGTACCCTCATGGCCCCAGCTGAATTATATGATCCCACAGATAGCAACCTCAAGCAGCTTTTTTTACCCAATGAAGATGTCTTTCCATGCTGTGAAATCTCACAAAGCAAGGTTCACATTGCACATCTAAACAGCCTTGGTCTTCAGACAATAGAGTCCCTAACCAAATCCAAGAAGGAAGACCTAGTAATAGAACGTGCCAGAAAAATGGCAAGCTTCAGCAAGACCAATGGGTTGGAGAAAGTCATTGATCGAGCAAAGATATTGCTTAATCTGTTGGAGTCTCTACTTGACAATGGGCAGGTAGACACACAGCTGAAGGCCATTACTTGGTTGCCAACAGAACCACAAGTGCCGCCAAACTATCCACATGGTCTCAAGTGGTATGGTGAAGTTGTGATGGGTAATCTGATGGCACCATCTGATCTTCGCGTGGATGCAATGCCGATGAAGTATGAGAAAGATCACTCCTTGCTTGGTGCTAGCCGAGATGAATTCTTGGTCGGTGCCAGTCGTGCCATGATCAACAACAAGCTGAAGACAATGTGTCAGGAGAGCCAATCACTGTGTACTTACTTTGGCTGGGATGCACCGTGCAAAGGTAGTGAGGTGGTGGAACAGCTCAAGCTCTTGGTGGAAATGGCCTCGCAGTTTGGCGAAGGAGCTGGTGATGAGCTGCAAGAAGCAGTGGAGCACAATGTTATGGCAATATATGCATATTTGCAGCATCATTGGAATGACCTGTCACAAGTATCATTGCCAAAGAAATGGGTGTGGGTGAGGAAAGCCAGCTTTGTTGAACCAGAGCGTATCATACTAGGAATGGCCAATGTTCTATGCAATATTAACCTTGAGCCTTATCGCTATGTTCTCCACACCAAACTGAGAAAGAACTTTCAGTATCTTTTCAAGGAGTGTGTTGGTATAAAGCTACTTGGAGGAGATGGAGGTGGGGATTGTGAGTTGCTGAGCCTCTTGCAAGATATAGCTGATGAAAAACCAAAGTTGACCACTGATAGTGAAGTGGATGTGTATTGTCAACTTCTGAAGCTCATTGGGAACTTCAATTCATTAAACAGCTCATCTGTTCTCATTCCAAGATACGACATGACCCTCTGCCCACCTGAAACATGCAGCTATCCTGACCAAGACAGCATGCACTGGCTTATAACCAAGTCATTTAACAAAGAAGAGATGGCAAAGTACAATGTTATACACAGCAGGCTGGATCCAGATGTAGCACGAAACCTCAGTGTACGTCCTCTTAGCTCACAGCTGATAAAGGCAAAGCGCCTTTCTGCAATCTTGAGCCCTCTGGGGCGAAGATATGGACCAAAAGAGACTCTGATGCGCCGTCTGAAGGGCATCTTGGAAGACTATCCTGGAGACAGTACCATTCTGAAAGAGTTGGTACAGAATGCTGATGATGCAAAGGCGAGTGAAGTTCGTATTATGGTAGACTGGCGTGGTTATGGCTCAACTCCTAAAGCTGACGCAGCTGGCCTCCTCCACCCAAACATGTCTACATGGCAGGGACCTGCCATTTGGGTATACAACAATGCCGAATTTTCAGATGCGGACTTTGAGAACATTGTGCAGCTAGCTGGTGCTACCAAAGAATCCCAGGCTGGAAAAATTGGTCGTTTTGGGCTTGGCTTCAATGCGGTCTACCACCTTACTGATGTACCAAGTTTTGTGAGCCGGCGGTTTGTCTCATTTTTTGACCCACATGCCAAATATATCCCAAACCATGTGTGTGCCAGTGATCCAGGAGTACAAATAGACTTTGTCAACGAACAAAGTGAGCTGAAACGATCATTTCCAGATCAGTTCAGTACCTATGAGGGCATCTTTGGCTGCAGCATACTGAGCTGCAACAGTGAACATGGCTTCGGCGGCACTCTGTTTCGGTTTCCGCTTCGCTCAGGTGTGCACAGTGACATTTGCAATAAAGAGTACACACCACCACATGTTCAACAACTGCTGACTTCCTTTCAGGAAGAGATGAAGAATATTCTCATTTTTTTGCAGTTTGTTCGGAAGATTTCTGTCTTTGAGCTTCCAGAGTCTGCTCACAGTCCATCTGAGGCCGTGCTGGTTAGCAGCTGTGAGTTGTCCGTGAGCAGTGAAATGTCCACATTCTCACCAGAGAACGTGTCTCCAACGTCTCTGCTGTGTCGGCTCACAACTGACAAGGACCAGATTGAGGGACATCTTCTACAATGGCTAAGCCACCAAGAGGGCAGCAGCTCCAGCCTGTGTAGCAGTGTGCCTCCTTTTGTTCTGTACCAAGCTGTGGTGAAGCTGCAGGGATGGGGAAAACTCTCGGGACCAACCTCACAGTCACTTTCCGTGGACAGGAATCACCATGATTGTACACAATTATTCACTTGGTTGGTATGCTCAGGAGGGGGTGGTCAACAAGCTGCAGACTTGGCTGTGCAATCAGGAGGTCAGCTGTTCCCCTGGGCAGGCGTTGCTATTCCAATGAAGGTCGCTGACAATGGCATAAGGACAGTAGAGAGTTTGTCATGCAAAACAAGTCGTGTGTACTGCTTTCTGCCACTGACGATAAATGCTGGATTTCCTTTCCATGTTAACGGTTTTTTTGCTGTGGACAAGACAAGACGATATTTGTGCTACGACAGCATGAATCAGAATGACCAGCGTACAATGTGGAATATTGCCATAGTAACGAGCACCTTACCCCGCCTAATGTGTGAGTTGATAAAACCAGTGCGACCTGTCATTCCACAAAAGATATCACTAGCAGACTCCCAGGAGCACTTGAAGAAATATTTTCAGGTATGGCCAACTGCTGGTAGCGGCTTGTGGCACAACTTTCTTACAGCTTTTTATGTGTTCTTGGCCAGTGATGAAAGTTTCCCACTTCTGTGGACACCAACAAATGGTGGTGAATGGAAGTTGGCTGAAGAATGCATAATTTTGAATGCTCACCAAGAGCTGCCTGGGGAACTCTTTCTTGTAGCAGTTGATGCCTTGGCCAGTTTAGGGCACAGCGTTGCTCTTGCACCGTGTGATGTAGAAAGACAGCTGCTAAATGTCATGACCTGCTGGGACTTTGAGTGGTTCGCACAAGTGTTGTTTGAACATTTGAATTGCATTGACAACACAGCACGGGATCGGCTAATTCATCACATGCTGACAAGTGATCTCATGAAGAAGGACCGGCTATTTGAGCTGTTTAAGACTTACAGCTGCATTAAGACGGTTGGGAGAAGTCTCAAGAAGCCATGTGAACTCATTAATCCGCACTCTAATCTCCTGCAGTGCCTTTATGATGACAACGATGATCGATTTCCTTCAGATGTTTATGGTGATCAAATTACATGTCAAGCATTAATTCGGTTGGGCATGCAGTCAGAAAAACTTAACATTGAGGACATCATTGAACGAGCCGAATCTGTCTCACAGCTGAGCACAGCAAATGAAGAGAAAGCTATACTGCGCACTTCTAACCTGCTGGTATTCTTAGAAACTGCTCAGCTGTCTAACTCCGAGAGAATGGATTTGGAGGGCAAATTGCCTGGCATTCCTTTCCTGCCTGTTTGCCATAGGCCACCTGGGCAGCCTCTACGGTGGTGGGCAGAAGATCAAACCAGTAAATTTCAAGCAGGTGAGCATGTGTGGCCTGGTAGTTGTTCAGCTTTGCTTAGCTCTCAAGCAGCAATTCTAAACAAAGATTTGCTAAAGGTGAAAGGATCATCAGCCACTTTAGCTCTGTGTGGGGTGGGCCACAGCAAGCAAGTACCCATTGAACTGGTTCATGGCCAGCTTAAACAGCTCATTGATTGCAGGTCATTGTTGATCAAGCTAACTAAAGAACAAGCTGAGTTTTTTGAGGTGTCTACTCAGAAAATCTATGGATTTCTTGAGAGGACTTTGAAAAGGGATGCAAGTGAAGAAGAATCTTCAAGGATAGCAGACAGAGATGGTGGCAAACTCCATAAATTCCTGCTTGAGCAGCCATGGATTTGGCATAGTGAGAATTTTCAAGCAGTTCATGTTTTCTCATATGACTGGGAGGGTGGCGATCACCTTCCATACTTCTGCCAGGTGCCCAAGCACATGTCAAACAGATTTCCGCACTTGTTGCGTTATGCTGGAGTGAAGCAAAACTTTCTTCTTGACCACTATCTGAGTGCATCACAAGATTTGTTCACAAAGCATCAAGACTCTGAGATGACTACTAGCAAGAGAAACATTATACTTCTCCTCCATTTGGCAAAGCTCATCAAGGAGGAACGTGGTATGCTAGACAGTGATGCTAAGAGCAAGCTATGTGAACAAGTAGTACTACCAAGCAGGGAGAGACAGCTGTGCTATGTGAAGAATCTAACATATGATGACATGCCCTGGGTGCCCAGTGACAGTCCTATCAAGGCTAGGTACACCTACCTACATGACGATTTTCCGCGGGAGCTTGCTGAAAGCTTAGGGATGAAAACACTTCGACTTCTTTGTAGTGATGTTCTGTCTGGTGATCAGCTTTTTCTAACTGGTGACTTATATGGGGAAGATTTTGGACAGAATGAATTGCTATGTGACCGACTGGAGCAGATTCTTCGAAACTATCCAGCAGATGTCACAATTTTCAAAGAACTCATTCAGAATGCAGATGACTGCGGTGCGACTGAGATCCACTTCATTTTGGACAGCACAGAATATGAAGACCACAAATTGTACAATGAATCTGAATCTTGGGCAGGACTGCAGAGAAGACCGGCTTTGTGCGTGTTCAACAACCGTCCTTTCACAGAGGATGACATCAAAGGAATCAGTCGACTTGGTAGGGGTGGGAAAAGGAATGATCCATCAACTGTTGGTCGTTTTGGCATCGGCTTCAATGCAGTTTACCACTTGACTGATTGTCCTATGTTTGTATCTCGAGGCCCAGGTGGCCAACCACAGAACATGTGTCTTTTTGATCCACGTTGTAAGCACTGGCCTTTTGCAACAGAGAGATCACCTGGCCGGCACTGGTGCTTAACAAAGGAAAAAGAGGACGTGTTTCCTGATCAATTTGCTCCGTTTCTGAAGGACAGCCTGCAAGCAATCACAGACACGGACATCGGTTCAACTGTCTTCCGCCTTCCCCTCAGAGAGAAAAAAGACGCATCTGTTCCAATGGATGTATATGAGAGGACACACCCAATTTCCATGGAGGAGTGGAACCAGGAAAGGATTCTGGAACTCCTCAGAGAGCTCTGTACACAGGTTCGTGCAATTCTGCTTTTCTTGAATAATGTCCAAAGGATCGCAGCATCAGTTAAGGACAAAGGTGGTATTCATGAGCTTTTCTTTGCAACATCATCCCTCACCAATGATGCTGTACTAGATCGGCAGCGGTTTGCTCGAGCTGTCAAGCAGTACTCCTGTGAAAATGTCAACTCCCAGGTTACACAAGCAAAGTATCACTTGGACATCACTCAGACAACAAGGCATACCAGTGAAACAAAGCATTGGCAAGACACCCTGGTTCTGAAGCCCTTGAACAATCTCGTATTTGCTTCACCATTGGCCAACTTAAAGCAAGGAGCTGTGTATGAAAGCAAGGTTTATACCAACCAGCCTATGTCCCATGCACTTGACTGCAAAATTGGAAAGGTCCATGAGTCATGGTTGATACTTCAAAGTCTTGGAGTTGAATCACTGAAGGTCAGTAAGGAATCCCATGAAATCCTGAAGCGTGGGCAGGAATTTGCCCTCCTTCCCAGAGGAGGTGTGGCTGTCCCACTGGCTGGAACACGACTTGGCTTTGAAGGCCGGGCATACACTTTCCTTCCTCTTCCAATAACAACAGGATTTCCTGTGCATGTCAATGCTGACTTTGTTCTTGATGATGGCCGAAGGTTTATCTCTACAAGTACACGTTCTCATGACATTGACAATGTCTGGAATAAATTTGTATTGTCTGAGATTGTACCTGAGCTCTACACACAGACACTGTGTCTAGCAACTGAAAGGCCTGGAGAAAAGCAGAGAGTTGAGGATGCTCACCATGAACATCTGGGGTGGTTCTACTCTCTGTTTCCCCGCCATGATCATTGCACATCTCCTGTATGGAAACAGGTTGGTAGTTTTGTCTACCAGAAGCTCGCAAGCCGGAATGCCAAAATTCTTTCATACCAGCTACAGGCTGAGGCTACCAAGTCAGAAGCAGGCAAGGCAGCAACAGCTGATCACGAAGACAATGACAGCACTTTGGATGTGGTATGGCTTCCTGTAACTGGAGAGCAACATGGTATCTTTCACCATCTTGGCATTGGTGGTGATAAAACTGGAGTGCCTCTACTCAACTTGCTGCTCACCTGTGGCATGAAGCTCACATCTGCCCCTGACTTCTTAAAAACTGAGTTTTCCAAACATCATGTTGAGTTGTCAATGCTCACTCCAGAGTTGGTGTGCAATTTTTTGCGCTGCATGGTTGGCCATGGCTACAGTGATATCAGTAAACTTCCGTTTGCTGCTGGCTATGACTTCGCTGAACTAATTGTGAACATTTCAACTCTGTTAAATTACTGTCTCAGTGACTGGGCATGGCATCCAAGTAGAGACAGGTGGGGTGTTCAATATTCAGTTGATGCATGTCTGGAAGGACTGCCACTGCTTGTTACAGCAGATAGTATGTTACGCTATTTTCATAAACGAAACTCGGTTTTCCTTCCTGATTTCCATGAACTTCTGCCACAGCTGCCTCAGAAGTTCTTGCATGAGCAATTATTGGGCAGCTCATTCCTGAGAAAATTACACACTACTAGTGAATGGTACACGACAAGGAAGTCAAATATAGTTATCCCTCTGTCGGTCCAACACTTTGCTGATGCAGTCACTGATTCACAGTTGCCTTTGGCTTCTCGTCAGGGAAGGGCAATTGTTTGGGACAGGCGGTTGCCTAACACTGAGTGGCTGAAACTCCTGTGGGAATTCCTGATGAAGCATTACACTTTTGATGTTTTCTCAGCTTGTAGGCGCTTCAGCATTATTCCAACAACTACAGGCAAGTTGATGCCTCTGTGTCAAGCTGAGGTTATTGCAAAACCCTGTCAGAGTACCCTCAAGGAGACCATGAAACAGATGGGCTGCCCATTTTCAGATTTCGCCTCCCTGTTTGGGGAAAAGCGATGTGATCATGTTAACCAGTATCTGGCAAATCAATTAGCTGATATTCTTGATACTAGTGCAGCCATACGGTGTCTGCTTGCTGTTCATAATTCTGATGGGCTTAATGTCAGACTTGAACCTGGCAGGCTGGATCAGTTACTGCAGCACCTGCTGAGTCAAGATTTCAAGCTCAGTGATAATGATATAGTGAGCTTGAAGAAGCTACCACTCTACCCTACAATAGATGGTGAGCGGGTGGCTTTGAGAAGTGGAAGGTCATACTTTTGGCCAAGGGATATGCCTGAATGTGGCCTTGACTCAGACAGGCTCTTCACCGAAGCTGATCTTGTGCTTCTAAACCCTCAGTGTCATGTGGTGAGATTGAACAAGAGAAAGCTTCATGTAGAGGATATTGATGTAGCAGAACTATACAGCAATTATTTATTTGCCCAACTAAAGGAAATAGGCCACGCAGATCTGTGTCAACACCTGGAGTTCATCCGGGATAAGGTATTTCAACAACACAATGAATTACCCAGCATTTGTCAGAGACATCCCAAAGCAGAAGAACTATTGAGCAAGCTCAAGACACTGCCCTTTGTCACAGTCCAACAGTGTCCAGACTGCGATGCTCAATCAGTTATGCAGAAAATTTGTGCACACACACATTTGCCTAGTAAGCTATTTGACCCAAGTCATGCTGTGTTTGCTGTACGGCTCACTGGGACACAGTTCCCTCATCAGAAGTGGCTCGGTGGTGCATGGAAGGAGTTTTTGAAACGTTTAGGGCTTCAAAGTGCCTTACCCAGACATCTGTTCTTGCAATACGTCAAAGATGTCCATGCTCATGCTTTGTGCGGTGTAAGAACATGTCTGGCAGACAATCACCGGAGTACTAGTGTGGATTGGCAGAAATTGTCAAACACATTATGTGAGAATATGTTCAGTGAACAACTTATCAATTTATCAAAAGAGACGGCTGTAAGGAACACCAGCGATTGGTTGAACAGTCCTGATACTACATCCTTTCTGCAAGAAGTTGGGTGCATCCCATTTCTATTTCGACAGGACCAGCTGCAGTGTGTGCAGTATATTAAGAAACTCCTACCAGAAGAGGAAGTTGTGCGGTTAACAGTTGTTATGCGTTCACATGCTCTGGTCAAGTTTCAAGGCTCAGCTCTTGACAAAGATGCAGCTCTTGTGTGGTCTACTCTGCCTGTACTTCCTAGTTTTCAGTTACTTTGGCCATATTCTACAGAACAAAAAGCTCTCTTCCACATGTTAGGGATTGGCCACCCACCTGAACCAGTCTATGTAGCCCATCATTTGGTCAAACTTTGTAACTCCTTACGTTGTCGCAATACACCACTACTGCCTGCAGGTAGTGCTAAGGAACAACTCTACCATCAGCTAGACAGAATATATAACATGCTTGGCACTGTATGCTCAAATGATCCTGAGGGGCATGTTGCTAACATACTGAAAGATGTTCGATGTATTCTTGTCAATCATAGACAGTCAGAGGTACCCCAGAATTGCTTTATTCTTGCAAGACAACTGTGCTGGAGCATCGAGGAAGAGATCCAACCGTGTTACCTGCTACAAGTGCCTCATCGATACAATCATCTGCAAAGCCTCTTCAAGAGTTTGGGCACAACTGACAGACCAACAGCTGGGCAATATGCTGGTGTGTTACGGATATTACACAAAGAGCATGGAGAGACACCACTGAGAGAAGGCAGCTGTGGCCTAAATGCTGCTATTCAGGCTGTTGGAGGACTTGTACGATGTCTTCGAGCCAAAAACAAGGACAACCCACCGAAAGAAGGTGAGGAGTATCCAACTGCAGAACATCTTCAGCCATTGTATCTCCCAACTGAAGATTTGGTATTGCTTCCATCCGACCGCCTTGTCTACCCTGACTCTCCACATTTTTATCATCAGCTTGTACACACAGGAATGTTCAAGTTTGTTATCAGCCTCAGTCAGTGTGGGGACCATGGTGAACCAAATGGTCTCACCCTACCTCCACGTGGCATGGGTCTTCATCTCCTCTCTCAACTGGTCACTAAAAGGCTTGCAGATGGTACTCTGGACAACAGAAACCTTGCTATTCTCTCACCTCACAGCAAATTAGCACATAATCTGGATAGTCTGCAAGTAATTTTGGCATCAGCAGAGTTTGCTACTGCTGTGCGACGACTGCACTTCCATCAGCACAAGTCCCAACACAGTGACCAAGAAGAAGCCTTACTTCAGCAGTTGCAAGATTGTGAAATGTCTTGTGTCAAACAGCTTCTCACTGTGTCAGTTCATTCACAAACAGGCAATGTCATTGAGGGAACTGAAGCAAATGAGGCATGCTACATTCAGAGGCCAACAACATGCTGGCCTAATGCCGGAGTTACAGGAGAAGAAAGCCTTGAGAATAGTAATGACATGTGTTGTGAGCCAGCTGTGGTCTGCATCCAAGCCCAAGGTGCTGTTGATAACTACCTCAGCTTTCTCTCGCTGTTTGCTCGAGAGATCGGTGTCTACCTCAGGAGTAGTGGTGATCTACTTCCACTTTTTCAAGTTCTTCATGCAAGATGTCCAAAAGAGATACCTGCCATTCTGGACAAATATGGCATCACACCATTCCATGACAGGCGCAGTCAACCTTACCATCCAATTTACATGAAATATGGCATAGAACTGACAGGTGAAGAGCAGCTTCTGTTAGTTGATGACCCGACACTTCCTCTGTTGAATGGGGAATGTGTTGCTTACAAAGAAAGAGAGGATACAGCACCTGTAACTGCTTTGGTGTTAGGTGAGGTTGAAGATGACCTGCTCAAAAGTGGCCCTCCATTTCTCACAAAGTGGAAACTGAGAGTTGGGGACAGCTCCAGTGAGTCAGGTGAAGCTATTTTGGCATCTCAGCTCCAGCTTTATAAGTTTCAAAAGAGCATCATGCTGCGACCAGAACTTGCATTAGGGGAATGCGATGAGAATCCAATGACTGCGCTTGCACTTGCTGAGGAAGATATGATTGGTTCAGAAAGTGAACAACATGGCCTTGAAATTGAAGAACATCGACAAGACCTTTCCAAACTTGTTCAGCAAGCAGCAAAGCTTCCCACTGAAGAGTGTGAGAAGCTGTTGTGTCGTCTTTGGAAGGCTTATCATCCGGCCAAACAACCTTCAGACGCTCACCCAGAATATGCTGATCTTTTTGGTCATCTTCTGCAATGTGTGCAGAACGTCTTGGATGGCCAGACAGCAAGCCGATTCAGAGAACTTGTTGAAGACCGCTTGGTTCCAGAGCTGCAAGGTGAGGCAGACATGCGTCATAAGATGTTGAGAGCAACAGGTAGTGCACGGAGAGTTCGCAGAAATGGATTGTTCAGCAGACCAGAACCAGATGAAGTCCATGCATCACCACGACAACAATTTGGTGTGGCCATTCAACACCCTGTCAGTTACTTGCCTGTCCCCACTCTCCCTGGACCGTGGATGGGTGGTGACTGGTGCTTTGTGCACAGTAACACACCTGGTCGACAGCAACACCACCACTTACAAGAATCATCTTGTGCAAACGAAGAAATTGTATTCAGCATCACTCAAATTATTGTTGACCTTCGACAGTATTTTGCAAGAAAACCACTGGATGTTCATGATGTACTGGGAGCTTATCCAGCCTGGAGCAAGGCTTACAGCTTGGTTGAGCAGCTGTTGCAACTGAGTCTTCAGTGCTACGTGAGCTCTGAGGAGAGTGCAGCCGATAGTGCAGATATAGCAGAAATGCTCAAGTGTTTACAGCCATTCCTTTACAGTGAAACTCACCGCTGTATTATGGACAGCATCAGTTCCTTTCATGTTGCTGAGAGGAGTGCTCATATGGCGTGGAAAGCAGCCGAAGCAATACTGGGTTACTTGCTTGATGACATGAAGCAGCAGCTAGGTGACACAAAGAAACATGCTCGCATTCTTCAACTGCTTAGCAATGTGGAGCAAAAGAAGTTGGTCAGCAGTGGTGATGAGCAGAAAGAGAATTTGCCAAGGGATCAAGTCTGAGGTGATTAAGACATGGGCCATTTGCAATTGTGTATACAGTCTTTGGGAATTCTGTCCTCCATCTCCTTCTTCTCCTCCTCCTTTTCTTGCTCATCATCTTTTCTTCTTTTCCTGCTTGCCTCTGGCTCTTTGTATGTTACTTTGTGCT